>JARPRG010000549.1:1415267-1489440 GCA_031001745.1 Hartigia nigra | reverse complement strand
GGAACGTGAGGAACGTGAAGGAACGTCTGATCTGGCACACTAACAATAAGAAACAGCAAAGAGTGTTACTGTTGATCGGTAAGGTATGCGATCATCGCGTGAAATTGCCTCTACAGATGGAATATCGATGAGGTTTCATGAAAGCGTACGGTAGACACATGGAGAACGGATTGCATGGTGAGATATTGGATAGATGGATAAATTATGGCTACGGTGAGTGGTACGTGTTTTCTTTTGCTTTTTTCGTTCTTTCTGAATATTTTTCTCTAAGGGAGTACTACCGCAGCTGGTGGAATTTCAAATGGAGTACAGTTGGATTGGAATGTATGATTTACCTTCGGAATGGCGTTGTCCTTTGGATCTGGTATCTCTGTTGAATCTTGAGTTTCGAAACGGCGAGACGAATCAGCCGCCTGCTAGAAACTGCTGATTCGATACGGCACGTTCTCTCTGGAGATTGGATAGGAGGATAGGGTATAGAGGTTGGTTCTCGGATTTTAGTATGATTATGGAGCGCTTGAGTCCACTTGGGATGAAGTGGATGAACAGTGTAGTTTAATGTAGTTACGAATGGACAGGTAGTAATGTTTAGTTGCGGATGCTGTAACTCATCCGAGGACGAGGTCGAAGGAAATTATAATACGTGGTGAATTAAATGAAAAAAAAAATATGGAAGAAAAAACTGTAAAAACATCACGGAGACTACGGCTATGGGAGAGATCAGTGGAGGCCAATTAGCCCACATAACTGTTTTATAGCTGATGTCGCGTTCACGTCGGTCGTTCCTTCATACCGGATTCGACGGCAGATTTTATCGCATCAGTGGACGAGGCTGTTTAGTCGGGCCTGTTTTCTCACGTGTCCCGGAATCGGGTAAAAACCACACCAGAAAGTGCCTCGTGTATCCTCATTTCGCAAAAGCGCGAGAGACACGGAGTAGTCGATGAAATAAAAAGCCGCTCCTTGTATAAAGTCTTTAAAAAAAGTAATTAAAACTTAATTTCTAAAATATTCTCCAATCGCTTTCTTAAAGAAAAAATTAAAATTTATTTACAAGAAAATCCTATGTAAAGATGACACTAAATACTTGCACGTTCTTAATAGTTCTCGAGTCTATATCGCTGTCAAATTTCGCAATTATTCGCACAGGATCTCTCTGTAAAGAATCGCACAGACGTCAACGCACGGTAAGATAAACGCGACGATAATGGCGTAAGGTGCGAGAGACACGAGGTTGCGCGGTACTCAAAGCCGGCGCTAGGCCACGAAGATTTCCCATAAATTGCGCGAGGCGTTGCGAAGCGGTTCCTGCGTCTGGTACAGCGGCGCGCGGCCAGTACTGTGGACTTAAAGATCCGCATCTTGGCGATGCACCGAAGTGAAGAGGATGAGAGCGTTTATCTCGTTGAAGCATCAACGACCTCGATTCCCGGTCGGGAACACCTCCGATCCGGTGATTTGTTTCGGCCGAGTTGTAGAAATAGAGTAAAAGGAATGACCTTAACGTATGCGCCTATTTCAGATAATGATCCCGTTATGCCTCCTTGTGCACGTGAACCTGCCGAGGATATAATGGCGATGCCAGGACGAACTCGAGGGATATTCAGGAGCGCGCCCCGTAGTCCAGGGGCGTAAAAAACAAGGGACCCTAAAGGCCGCCTCATCATCCGTCAACTGTCAGACATCCGACCAATCCTGCACGCCGGAATGAGAACCTGGTAACCACCACCCACGGGCCTAAGGGCAAATTACCCAGGGGGGCATCACCTTGCTTCGTCCATGTTTCAAAGAGAATTCACCTACCGGGTAAAAATGGAACTTCACTTGGGAACGACGGGAATGCGTGTTACTTGATTTACCGACACGACGCTTCGAGGCTGGAATGAATTTAATGACGTTCAAAGAGACGCGGGGTTGTGACAGGGTATAAAGGACGTGAAAAAGAAAAAATTCGTGTAAAGACCAAGATAAAGAGACCAAAAAATCTAGCACGAGAAACACTCTTGACTTCGGTAGCTTGTACATACGTGTTCTTTGATTATTCGCGTGCTCTATTTTCGATTGACTATCCTGTACTACGTGTGTAGCTTGTACCGTGCGCGCTATGAGACTCGTGTTCTGGAATTTCTTGTAGGAATTCTGGATATTCCTTGAGAGCCCTCCGGGATCCTTGCAATTACGTTTTGATCCAAGATATAATGGCTGGAAAAACAGCTTCTGCCTTTCTTGGGTCAGTTGATCCTCTTGGCGTTCATGTTGCGGCTCGCGCCTTACCGGAAATCGCTGCCGTTAAAAGGCTCTGAGTATTATCATCCGATCCGACATACCGATCTTGACTACCTGCGGTGGTATGTGTTACTTTTGTCAAAAACTTTTCGTGCACGTGGGGATCAGGCTGACAGCTTTGGGACTGTAGTGTTTTCCGTTAAACAAAAATCTTTCTATTACGCAAGACGAATAGTGATTATGGTCTATTGTGGGTTTTAATAATCACGTAGAACTAGACTTATGCGGTACGAATAATTGCTAAATAAAGTCTGTTGTTTGGGTGACTGGGTTTCTAGTGAATTCAATGAAAATTTGATAAGAATATTAGGAATATGCTTTACAAAGAAATGCTAAACAGTATAGTAATCGTCAGAATTCACGCCAAGCTACACTCTGAAATTATTCGCGTGTATAGATAAGATTCCGTATTGATTTTTGAATGACACCTTGCAATAGTAATAGAAACGAAGAAAGAGGCAATGTAAAGAAAATACAAAATTGTAGAATATTTTAGAAGAAACTTACCGAACACTTCTAGAATCGACGTGGCTGCTATACCGTTGAGTATATAAACGATCGTTCATTGAAGATAATACAAAAATTCACTGATATTCCAAAATCATAAACAGACCAAAATAATCCAATATAAAAGAATGCCGGAAAAATTAATATTTACCTACTTCTTTAAAAATGACACCAATAACAAATAATCCGTAGCCGCACTGTCTACACAAATCGAATGAAATCCAATAGCACCCACAGTCGTCCCTCAAAGAATCTTGTTATTCAAATGGAAAAGACGCCATCCTACCAACAAACGACTGAACTAAAAATAAAATATTTTTCAGATCCTCAAACGTCAAATATCACACGAAGAAGCCGCATTACGTAAACCAGCACAGCGACCCTCCAAAGAATCCAAAATTAAGGAAAGACAGCCCTTTCACAGTCCATTCTGTACGTATATGAAAAACCGAAAGGACTGCCCTCCACAAGGTCTCGATCCTCGCACTACAAGAGTGCAAGATAAGTAACAACGGAACGTTATACCGATTGTAAGGGCGGAAGGTAGCAGCAGATCGAGATGCGCGGAAACACTGCAGGGTTATGAAGTGCGATGTTGATGCGATAGTATAGTGAAGTGAAGGAAGGAAGGAAGGCGAGGGAAACGTGAAGCACACCAAGTCAGAAGGCACCCACACAGGTTCTCTCAGTGGGGTTCACGTTCCAGTCGTGTGGGTCTATACACACGAAGTAGCTCGTGTCCCTCCCGACAGACGAACACCAGGATAAGAGTGAGGAACCGTGGAGGAAGTTGGTGGGTAGGGAAAGGGCGGGGAGCGAAGAGGGAAGTCGCACGAGTTGGATGGGCCGTGTTCCGCCGCTCCCTTGTTCAGGCACTGCAGCCTGTGCCAGGGTATCCTGAAAGGGAACTACACCTCCTCGAACGATACTGGCTATTATTGTTTGTTGGTCAATTCCAGCTCATTTCGGCGAGTGTTCTTCGATTCGGAACTACCCTGGCTATATATCCGTAATTACGACGAGAGCGGGGAATGCTTTTAGCGTACCGCCTCTCACGGTAGACATTGCCGTACGGAACGAGGAGGGCCAACGCGCGTGCATGCTTACCCTGGGGTTGACTACATATATATATGCAAGGGGAAGTAAAGTAATACCTAGTACGCGGACGTGGCGTAATATATAGCCGCAGAAACTGCAATGCTCAGTAGTGCAACCGCTACGACGGTTCCGCGCGGCCATTTACAGCTATGCAGGATTGACTCACGGAACCAGGAGTGGGCCACGACCAGGACGACCTCAGCCACGACGCTCTGCTAAAAGGTTAACGACGCTTACCGCCTCTTGTACTGTTCTTCTACTTCGCTCGGGTCTTTTATTTGTTTTTCGGTGTTTGCTATACTGCCGTTGCTGGGTTTGTGCTTTGAGAATTTTTCTTGATTCTTATGTACGCTGATCATTAGTTGATCTCTCGTAGACAGGTTTTCGATCAACTTAAGGTGCCAGAATATCGTGATACATATGAATCAGTCTCATGATATTGATATTGAGTGTGATACAAAAATTTAGATCAATAATCGATCATATTTTTTTAATTGGATGATTCTCATATTAATATTACATTTTATTTCGTTTTATAAATACCTCTCGCGGATCGATTGACTGTATATACGATGTTTCGGTTGCGAAGTGGAAGCCGAAGTAATCAATGTTTATGGATTTCCATCCACACATGCAAAGGACAGAATCGGAGAGTGGGAGGAGAGGGCCCATGCGAAATCGCGTAGTTGCTAGTAGCAATTACGAATCGCGTGATTTGTAGTCGTAACTCGCCGCGACGGCGGCGTCGTGACGCTCCCAGTTTACTCGCAGGTGGCCGGGCACGAAGCTACCTCCGCCATAGTGCTTGTATTTTGGATGACGGAATATTATTTCGGGCTATTGCGACGCGATCATATACCAGAATTGAAAGGTTCCCATGGGAAAAAAGTCTGCGAGAAGCAAAGAGCAATAAAAAATGTAATACATTAAAGAAAAAAAAAAAAAACGCTGACACGAGCTACGTTTTGTCGTACGTTAATTTTACTTACGTGGTTAAGCTGACTATAAACATTGGATCCCATCGTTATTTTGATGTACCCAAAAATATCTTTAATCCTTTTTTTAACTCTCTCTACGTCGTTTTTTCCTACAATGCACTGAATGCGGTTCACTGTTTTTTCGGAAAAAGAATTAAACAAAAAATCTATCAAGATCATCAACACACTATTCTCACGTCGACCGCAAACACACATGCTGAATTATATGTGCCCATTAAACACATCATTATCTATCTTACACGCGACTTTACTCTGCCCCACAAAGTCACCCTATGGAAACTCAAGGGTGCCATAAAGAATAGTCTTTCCTCATACCTAATTCAAGAGATATTTTAATAGTCACTTTCATAACGTATCTAATCGTCGTTACATCCCGTGGCCGAACGCAAGTTGTCTCGCAATTTACATCACGTGAAATGCGATAAAATAAATAATAACTACTCAACATTAATTCTTCCACACATCCTGTAAGACCCAACGAAAAAAATATTATACTTGCGTAATAATCCATCGTGTCCATAAATCGTATAATGAACGATCTGGGGGTAGTTTTATTAAATAAATTTATTGATTTAAGTCAGGTGCTAATTTCAGGTAGAACATTGTTATTCAACGACCCTTATATGATATAAAATAAAATAATATAATTCTCTTAAATTAAATTCAAATTCTAAGCGTTGTTACGGAAGCGTCAACGTATCTACGAAAATTTCGAAAATGAGGTTGAAGATGGAATAACCCTTTTGCAGGTAATTGGAATTCGGTGGCTATGGTTCGCACGGTGGCAACAGGGTGGTCCCGCTCCCTTACATATCTCGCCTTACTACTCGATTCCCCTGTTTATTCAAATGAGCTTTCGACACTCCCGGAATGATGTAGCGTGTTGGTAAGCACTGTTGTCGGATTCGGCTTCGAAAAGGTGTCGTGTCGCGCACGCATTAGCCCATCCGGTTCGGGATACGTCGTAACCTACGTATAAGCCACCAGCGACATGCATGTTATGTTTATTATAATTCAAATATTATTCAATTCCAAAGGTCGCGCCGTTTACCCGGATTCATTAATTATACGTTACCCAAAGCGGCCTGGGTGTTGGCCGTCGTTTCTCTTCGAGATATCGTCGCGCGCAATAAGAATGCGCGGACGCGAAAGAGGGCGATGAGAAAAAGTGTAATAAAAAATGAAGAAAATCAAAGAGAGCCGCCAAAAAGAGATACGACCACGTAGTTTCTAGAAAGTCTTTGAAACTCGCGACACTAATTCGTCGCTGATTGAAAAGTGACAAATTAAGTAGGAACTTGTATACGACCAAATATTTTACGTAATTGGGATATAAAATTTAAATCTGTTCCACGTGTCTTTTATGACTGTCATTCAGTAACTTCAGCAAACAGTAGCACAGTGCATACCTGCGGGTATCGTTCTGCGGATCTCACAGTATAAAAGGGAGCTATACGGTGAAATTAGAAAAAAATTACTCTGTAGAATAAATGCGTAACTATCCGCACGCGAGGTAACTCTACGCCACCATAAAGGTAGATACCCATAGCGACCTTGTCGATTTTCCTGTGAATTTAAATAGTCCCAGGTACACGTTCGCGATCGCGTTATCGAATTCGAGGAACGAACAGTCAGCTTGGAGAACGTTGGAGCCGACAAATACGTAAGATAATTATCAAACCCCCCATTTAGAGGGGAGACAATAATTATAATCATTATTGGAGTGGGAAGGTAGGCGGCCGCCGGGGATAAATTACAGGTTTGCTTGCTGTGTGCGGTCGACATAGCATAGGTTCGTTCGATAGATAGGTATCGGGATTGCCGCACGATAGGAGGCGCCACCGCAGCTGCCGGTTTCCGCAGTCTCTTATTGGCAGAAAAGAGTGGCCAAGCCTTTTGTAACAAAAGTTATCGCTCGAAACTCGCCTAAAAAGGTAGACAACGTAACGCGCAGAAATAAATTCACGTGGGCAACGGCACGAGTTTCTTTTGAAAAAAAAAAGAAAAGGAAAAGATTAAAAAAACCGTACACCTACACATCGTTCTGACTGCTGTCAACATTTCATAAAACAGTCGTGCGACCGCAAGGCGGATGTTCCCTGGCCGGAAACGTCTTCGCATTACCAACCGAGCCAGACTGTACCATCCGTCGTCGATCCCTACCAAAACAACAAACCCTATCTCACAAGAGCCAGTTTCTTTTATTGAGAATATTATTTCTTCGTTCTAACCAACCTGGCCAACTTGCGTCGCAACGTTGTTGCTTACAAGTCGAATATAACACTCGAAGGTCAACCACGCCACGACAGCGGTTCCTAATGATAAAAATATTTTCCTATTGTTAACACTAACTATGGAAAAGGTCGCGTGTGCTATTACGTGCCTTTTCCTATAATACTCGCTAATAATGCTCGCCCGAGTCGCTTTCAGCATTCCCTTCACTACCTTTTTCAACGTTTCCCTACCCTTTCCACGTCTTTACGTAAACTCCCTCTTCGCCATGGCGCAACCCCGTTTTATCGGAACACATACTACAGGGTTTATACAGGCCGACGACAACAAGGCGCATTGCCCTCAACTTGCGCGAGATACGTTCTGATATCAATCGAGTGAAAGAGCCTGTATAACCTGGAACCAATGTGTCTTCCTTTGGATATTGTGTAGTGTTCGTTGGGACACCTAATTATACGATTGTCGTTTGTTCGCGAGGCGGAGATATCGGCGGGATGGTGGTTAGAGGTAGGGATACCTGAGATGGGTCTTACGTTCTCGTAGTAGGGTCTCCGCTAGGTCCCTTGTCTTGGGCCATGGCTTCCTCCACTACGTTCTCGTCGTCGTTGGCGACGACGACGGCGGCGGCCACGAGTTCGCTCGTTCTCTTGCTTCGCGTCGTCCTCGTCTCTCTGGACCCAAGGAAGATTGTCGCGCGATTAGTGCGGGCCCTGATGTCACGTGGAAGATGCATTGCTCTCGTAGCCCTGCCGGCCTATACCTATAAGCCGCGTATATACGGGCGCGTTTATACATGTATATACGGTAACGCCGTAAGTGCATAATCGCCGATCGCATCTGCCTGCACTTTGCGTCAAGACCCGCACCTTGCAAGTTGTTGCAATGTTGTAGATCCGCGTATCTTAGATACCCTTACTACTACTTCACTTTGAGACACCCTCTCCTTTCCGCTTATACAAGCAACATCTCTTCACGAGCATTAGGATTTCTGGTACCTATCTAACTTATGAATCATCGCTCTTACGGTGCCTGTATTATTATTTTATAAGGTCCTACGATGCAATTGGAACTATATTGTAAGCTTTACGTAACAATTATTATAATTATTTTTTACGATCCACTAAATACCTAATCTACGTAAAATACTGGTTAGGTAACATCGACGTAAATTCTTCGATATGAAGAAAAAGGTGGGACAAAAACTCCTGTTCGCACACTCGTGACGTTAACAGCAGCGCCGATTCCCAAGCCTGCATTTAGCAAAGAAAGAGCCCAGTCGCATCTGTAATCGGGAGGACGTTTGTATGGCAAGACGATGGCAGTTCTATCGGCACTACCCAGTTGCATCCGCTGCGGAGGTTTCATTGCGGACGCAGATGTCCATTGCGCGTTTTAAAAATTGTAAAAGTTCAGCAATGTCCAAGAGAAGCCTTGGACGTACCGTATTCAGGGAGTCGTGTGAGCCCCGCAAAGCAAAGCTTCTGCGGTATGCGAGATCGGAGGGGAATAGCTACGGCGGAACGCGGTGAAGTAATTCCAAATCCTGTAGCTATGTAATGTTTAATATGACTCAAAGGTAGACTCTCTTTATATATAAAGTATTATATTATATAAATGGATTGACAAAGGTACGTAACGGTCGGATCACTTTTTAAGTGATACAAAAATGGGACTCACGTGACCTAGGTTCATACACAGAATATAACTATGACACGGAGAGGTTTGAATTTAAAATATCAAGAATATGGCAGTAGGGGGCTCTTGGCTAGCAGCATAGGCGGACGGCAGATGATTCATCGTGGCTCATTACTCAAGCAGCTTTTTACTTTAATCACATTAATGAAGCATTTAATCTCACCGCGTGTTTTACAAGCCGCCGGTGTGTGGCCTATCTTCGTTCGGCCGGTTGACGAGGCCTATCTCAGCTCTGCCATAGGCTACGCCAACCCACCCGTGCTTATTATTTTCTTATTTTCCAGAGACCTCCCTCCTGCAGGCTTCGCTAATAACCGCACCTCGTTTAAACCCGTTTACACCTGTACCGTTTCTTCGCCTCGTGTTTTATCTTGGTCTTGAAGCACGTTGATTTTGAATATTCCATTACGATAATATAATTTATTACAATTCTTTTTACACTGTATAACGATAGATAAACATGCTTTTCTACGCCCTACGTAGTCTAAAGGATATATTTTTTACCAATAAAAATTTTACCACCAATCAAATTCATACTTCTTTTTAAATCAACAAAGCTGTTATAAAAATTTTACAAATATACATTGAGCCACGTGAAACGTTTATTTAACAAAGAGAATTAATCGCGATAATAAAATTTCCAATTTTATACCAATATAGTACCAATGGCCGAAGGCAACTGGAATTGTGCGCGTGACTCGTTGCACAGGTATATATATATCAAAATATTCAATCTAGCAAAAGCACGTCGACACCACCCCTGCCACGCAGTCCTTGTGCAAATGGCGGTGCCCTTCAAGTATACAATACAAATGGAAGAAGAGACATTTGTTTTCGCTGAGCGTAGTTTCACGAGTAATATATAGTATTTGAAAAAAAAGCAATAACATATGGACATATATGTATATCTATACAACCGAGCGAAACTCTCGTTACCCATAACGTCAGTGTAGAAATCATATGAGCTTTTGACATTACAGCAATGAGATGTAGGTGCTTACATTATGTCGAGAAAGGAGGATACGCGCATGCGCATGGCGACCCTTGGGGCGGCGCGACGTCACTTACCTGAAACAATAAATTACAAACCGTTACACCGTGTACATATTATACTGACATATATAGATAGGTATATGATTTACATTCCCATGGAACTATATATATATATATAGTCGCAATATTTCCAATCACACATATGACACGTACGTAAGCACAAGGCATATTCCATATCGGATTGCCTGACGCAGAAAAATATATCAATGCAAGTGGTGTAAATATAATTAATGTGCCGTCAAATTGCGATGTAATGGTATATGTGAACTTGGCTTAATATTATTCGCAATTTTTTTTGCTCTTCTTGCGATTAACACGTCTATCCTTTTTAACGAGCCAGTTACGTTGCAATCTTCACGGTCTTATCAGCAATATCATTTATCAATTGTTGACAGTATTACGTAATCAATTTCGCAAGCATTTTAGCAACGAGGAGAATGCTCCAAAATTAAATGGTTCGGTACTCTTATTTTTATACTATAGATATACCAACCTGTAAAGTAGATAATCATAGTGATTATTGCATGGCAAAATTTTTTTGTTTAAAATATGTTTACCGTTAGAACCAATCAAATGACACCTATCCCATATGCGTTTCGTTGAGATATAGAAGCAAATTTTAAAGAGGGACCCGTTATAAATACGAATAAAACGAACCTAAAGTAACTAAACAGGAATTCTCGGTCGCCCCTTTCATGCTCGGCGGCTAGTTTATAAAACCATAAATCGTGACGCGATTAAATACACTGCGTTTTAATCGTGCTTCGATTTACCTGGTGGCCCGACATAACCGACCTTTCCCTACGCGTGTTACGCGCGTAATTTATATACGCCAACATATAATAATATATCGCGTATATACACAAAAACGTGATACATACGATTACCGCCGGTGTTACAGGTTACATACTTTATATTGGCTATTTCTTTATGGCCGTATACACAAGCGTGTGTAGTGTCTTTTGCTTAGTATCGCAAGCGGCGATTATTTATTTTAATGGCGAAATAATCAAATAAACGTTGTAATCCATCAATCGTTTTATTACCCCATGCTGTATGATCGACTTTGAAATCTATATTCAATTTTCCTCATATTTTAATCCTGACACTATTTTAACGAGTTTCCATTGACGTATCGATTCCCAAAAGTTGATGAAAATTTATCGTCGTTGCGTATGCGACCGTAGTCGGTTTTATGAGCAATTGAAAATTGTATCGAAGGACGTTTAAGCGTGTATCAATGCAATTGATTAGTTATTAGAGTACGTGGGAATAGTGGAATAATTATTTTTTTTATCTATGAAAATAGGACTTCATAAAATTGAATAGTTGATAGAGTTTCACTGTTGGTATAGGGACATGATGAATGGGTGATGGGTATTTATTATTTTGGAAGTCTGTAAAAAAGAAATGTTTGACAGAAAGTGCGTCATCGCTTGTATAACTATGTAAATAGTGTAAGTGTGATAAATTATGTTTGAACGTTTACAAAAATATATTTCATAACAAACCTCTTGGATTATAACAATATAAGTATGAATGCGTTCAAACATTTTTTTATTTGTTAATCAGCATTGCGTTATTATTTGTTTCTCTATAAAAATATAGAAGTGAATGTGCATCGTCTAATTGCAAGAAGTAAGTGCCCCATGTGTTAGAATAGAACCAAGTGCCAATCGTTTTACTCATTGTTTTACCTGTTCTAAATATTTTTTCCCTAAAAAGACTATTATGTATATTTTTACTTGGCAGATCGATAAAACAGAGATGGTATCATGTCACGATTCACATGACCGTGATAATACTTAAACCCTGAGAAAAAGGTATAGCTCGCGCGATAATTCACATAAATAATATTTCTCGATATCAATTCTCATATTTTCTCAAGTGTACGAACCGGTTCCCGGTGCGTTCACGAAGCGGCAATGCAAAAAAAAATCGTATCGCATCTACAAAAATCCCCGTTGAAAACATACCGAAATTTCACTGCCGCAAGTTATCATCTCAACCCCGGTACCCCAATAGCGACACAAAATCCCAATGAACAATAATAATCTCTGTTATCAAGTCTCAAAAATCAAAATCAAAATGTCCATTACCCTATATCATTAATAGAAGTAGATAACACTATCAGATTTACCAATTGTTCTATAATCCTCAAGTATCCAAAATTCCTAATCGGGATCATACACTGAATTCCAGTTGGTGGTATCTCTTCCTGATAACGTAGATCCGGACGCATAACAGCATCCTATAATCCTATTGGCCAAGACCGACACACTCGCGCACTTATCGGACGCACCCGGGGCACGTGGTGCACATAGCACGTTAAACGGTTCGCTTGTCAGGTACACTGAACGTGAAAACCACGTAGAACCAAGTGGCACACGGATGTCGGCAGCGTACGGGGATGAATCAAGATGAGAAACAGGTGCATGAAGGGAAAGAGAATCACCGTAAACCGTCCCGGCCGCGAGCCGCAGCATAAATATAATAGGAAGGTAAGCCTCGTGATGGTCGGTCGGCATTACCCGCCGAACCGTCACAATTTTACGGGGGTGGGGGGTGTTCGCGGTAACATAGCAAGACGAGAGGGGGGATTTGACGGCGAAGAGGGCGGTCACGGGGGAAATAGGGGGGAATGCCGTCAGAATGGTGGGAGGTGGGACGGGAGTAGTGGCAGAGGGGAGTGAGAGGGTGGACTTGAGAAGAGAGCGTTCCAGCGAGGAGGTAGCGTCTCGATGCCACTATACGGTGCAACACGGCGGCGTGAAACATGGGGAAACGTTGGAATGATCGATGAGATTCTGCGCCGTGGCAGGCGTGGGTGCTTCCCCTACTCATTCCATCATTGCTCACGTGGCGCTCCCTGCCACGCTAGCCAGTAAACTAGCAAGCAACCCACTTGAAGCTATCCCCACTTTTACTCTTTGGATCGTGTGGTGGGGTACGCGCACATGGTGACTATGAGTTTCTACGGTAGGTTCTCAGATGGCGCTAGAAGCGTAGCCATCTATCGGAAACATCGTGAAACTTGTGGCGGTGATGAAGAAAAGCGCGGTAGAACTGCAAAGGAATGACACATGGACAGTTTACAGAATTGTTTGTATGTATCATTGCATTGTCGAAGTGAGTGTTTGTAAAGAGATATATGAACTTAGGTCAAGTATTCAACGGATGATCCTATAAGCATAAGGACATACATGGAGCATCGTTAAAGTCTGCCCTATCAGGTTAGTAACTTCCTTGGCGAATGTTTATGTGCAAGTTAGAGAATGGCAGTGCTCACGTTCGGCATTGGTTAATTGCCCCGTTGTTAGGCCGTTCACGAACGACGCTCGTGCATTGACAGTGCTGTGAATGTCGAGGTGCTGCGACGCGTAGAGAACACAGCGCAAAATTTAGTTAGGCGACACCTCGCGCGCACGCGCCCATAAACTACGAACGCGCGCGGCATACGTGAAACGGAAACGTGGGCCACCCATGACCACCTACCTCAAATACTCATACGCAGTCATTTCTGTTTCTCTGCGCAGCAAAAATTCATTATCTTGTACTGGCGCCTTCGACGACTAGACACTAGTTTACTCACTCCTACGACTCTATAGGGATTAACCCACATACCCAATTTCCTAGAAAATTTCTCGATTCCATTGTCTATGGGCTTTCCACGATTACGCCATGAGATAAACCTCTTTGGGACTTTTTATTGTCTTTTCTCAACTGTTCCACGATATATAATGACTATGACTCCTGTTCCCAGAATCGATTTCCCCTGGCAGAATTTACGCTTGGGAACTTCGTGGAACATTGGTGGTCTGCGCAGGAGTTTCAGCGTATAGATAGTACATGTAGTACTGTCTATTTAACACCCAGTACTCTACGCTAGATACAACTTACGTCACGTAAGCCGCTCGTCTGTGAATTCTTGAAGGGGCAAATTTACTGTAGAATGGCAATGCACGTGATTGGCTAATAGTGAAAGTCCTTTGGTCCACCGTGTATACGTGTATCCGGACAAGACACAATGGATTGTGGTAACATTACGCTGGATTAGTATCTTTCTCCATAAATTTCGACGAAATACTGAGGTTCTTTACTGCCTAATATTGGACGTAACCATGTCACTCGTAGACACATCAATCATATCTTAATGCTAGACAATGGATTTATTTGCATAATAATAATATTTTCTCTATTATCGATGACCTGGGGTGCGGTAGAACAAAAAGTATTTTGTAAGCTGATGTACCGAGTAGTGTTACACAAGTGCATATTCAGTATGAGTGGAAATAAAAAGAGCACATTAAATTCATTATGAAGAAATTCCACACACGAATAAAAAAATATGACACGTCAAATCTCTGAGGAACGATTGACATGGAATTCAAAAAAGATAAAATAGCTCTGTGCTCCGACAATTTTCGCATTCTTTTTAATATAAACTAAAATAACTTCATTCGCATGCGAATCGACGCATTCATCCTGTTATTTAACCCATGTAGGTACGAAACAAATTGTCCGTACACCGCAGAACGTTGAGTTATTAAATCCCCTTAAGGTGGTATACACGCAGCATTAAAAAAGGCGACTGACATTCCAGCGGCTAATTCTTTTACAATTAGTCTCACTTCAGCTCGTAACTCTCCGCGTTGAGTCGCCCCTGTTGGTATGGCAGCGTTGTACATTATGGCCGGAAAGTAGTGAGAAGCACGGCAAAGCAATTGATCAATATAGCGCGAATGCCCCTCCACCACCACGGCCATCACAAGCAGCACCCGCTAGCAGTACCTAGTATTATAGTGCAGCAGCAGTACGGTACAGTATACTAGGTATGTATATATATATATATATATATATATATATATATTAGTACCAATACAAAGGCATGAGAAAGCACCCCCATAACAAGTTTCTTACTCATCTTTTTCGTTCAATAACTCTCCATCCAAGATGGCCACCGCGGTCGTCCCTCATTGGCTCTGGGAGGGCTGGTCGCAGGGTGGATAGGAGTGTGGGACTTCCAGGGGGTTCGAGAAGAGCTGCTGCTGCTGCTACTGCCGACGACGGAGGTGGTGGTGGCGCAAGGCGGGGTGGAAGCAGTGACGCCATCTATCTTCCGTTGCCTTGGCTCGGCGTAACATAAGGCAAGATAAATTGCGGGATCTCCCGGGTTCTTGAACCTTTCTGGCAAATTGCATAAGAATATCCACCCCCAGCTCACACACCCGCCGAGCGTCCATTCCCGCTACCTCGCGGGCTCCAATGGAATTGGAATTAACTCAAATAAATCACCCCCGGGACTCACTCTGCGCGGCTACCCGCCACTCTCGCCCACCAACCGAGAGAGAGTTAAAATTCGCTCTGTTACAATAACCCCGTGTATTCCGCGAGATTAGCTTGAGGATAAAAGTGTAATTGGACGCGATTCTAATAACGCTACTTTACCTTGGGAGTAAACACGAGACAAGCTTTTGCTTTTATTTTTGTGTTACTGGAGATCCTGTGTACTCGCGCACACCACGGATTCTGTTTTGCCGTACGACTCGAGTATACGGATCAAAAAAAGGAATAAAATATCTAAAAGTCATAACTAGGAAAATAGACACCCTATACAGAAGGAGGATAAATTCAATCTAAATGCATTGTAATATACAGAGTTTTTTAACGCACAAATATCCACCACTGAGGTTTTACATTGACCAGAGTGGGTATGATAATGATATGGACAAGATTAGAATAATAGGCTTTATCAAGGGTTATAAAAAAATGTTCGACAGTACTGATCTAGCTCGTCGTATTTGTTAAGAAGTCATTATTAATTTATTTAATACATCAAAGCTTATTTCTTTTTTATTAAACTGCTCATCGTATCGCAGTAAAGCTACGTAACGCGTGAAATAGCAGCGTCGACGAGCAAATGGAAGATAAAACGATCGAAGGGTTAACTGTTGGCCATTTCGAGAGCCATAAAGCAGTGTCGGCATCTGGCGGCATTCGCGGGAACAATCGAGCCAAGACACAAAAGACAGAGCGATGCGTGTGCGCGCGCCACACGACCCATTGATCGGAAGAACTTATAGCTTGTAAAATTGCCGGAAGAGGAAGAGCCTCCACTGGAAGTCATTGGCCACTATTTTACTACAGGGCTCTCGGCGTGTTAGATTTATGCAAGAGGTGTAGTACCGAGGTGAAGGGGAAACCTTCATAAAACCGGCCGGTTATATTGTAGCATGAAAAACATGTCTCTAATACAGCCTCCCAGCACTGTACATAATTCACAGTTAAATATGCCTGGAACGGCCAAGGTTGCCTCTAAAACTTTGGTCAAGGTCAATAAAAGTGTACATAAAAATGATGTCACTTAAAGCTAACTCAAAACGAACCACCGAAAGCCGTTAAGAACCAAAAAGGTTTCATGACTTTTTGGACCATTAAAATTAAGATCTCTATGTCTCCATTAAACAGGGAATGCCCTAATACAAAGTGACAACATTCATTCCTAATTATTCAACGAGTTAATCAGCCTGTTATCAAGTGCAGCGATCTTACAGCAATCAACCCTCTTAACCCAGTTAACACGGCTAGTACATAAGGAAGGGAAGGTATCCGTATTGAGCAAGGTTAGTAAATCCGAAACCGAGCTTTACGATTTGTTTACCCCGCAGTGGGTTATGGAAGCCGGTTATATAGCCTTAGGTATGCGGAGCCATGTGATCATGGCCATAAACGCGCCTGTTATGCGCTCGTAAACCGAACCCCACTCGCCGCCACGGTCTCGACCTCGTAAAACTCTTGTTTTACGATTACTGCCTATCTCCGACGGTGCTGCCACCGTTTGGCGCTGGCTAACCCTCTCTCTCTCTCTCTCTCCGATCTCAAGAGACCTGCATGTACACGATACGCATTCACTCACGCATACACCGACGATATCCAATCCCGGGTAAACGATCCCGACAAACGTCCCGTTTACTCTTACAGCCTGTGCACCACCACCCTGGGTACACCCAAGCAATATAGTCCCTGACGTAAAGGCCAGGTTCTATGCCGCGTGTTTCTCTTCGCTAGCCGCTATACCGTGACGTCACGAGCATTGGGATGTCTGACGTCAGTACGACAGCAGGCCGAGTCGTGACGTAACCCTAGAAGAGCCAGCCATACTGGTATAGAGGAAGGAAGAAAAGGGAGCCAGCCATTATAGAAGGGGCGCGACTAGGCTGAATCCTCCCTACCGACCGGCCCACCGGGGGAACAGCTGTCAGCTGCGTCGACCGCGGACTCCCCCCCGCGTCTCTACTCATAGCCTCACCGTCCCTCAAACCCCAGGAAGCCCTCCCAAACACACGTAGACCCCTCTAGTCACCGAGTCAGGCCAGAGCCGACGCCGACGCCGATGCTACTTCCCCTCGCTCTCTTTATCCATATAGTCTTATGTCTCTCTTTACTCAACAGCGAAACTCTCGCTGCCTTCGTGGCAGCCACCCACCCCAATGTTAAAATATTCCGGCGGGAGAGCGCGGCACGGGAATAGCCTCGGAGAGTTATGGCTGCCTCCGAGACTCAAATAACTCTCTAATCCGCGGGCGCGTGTACGCTCTACGATCCGTGATCCACGCACTTCGCTTGGCGCACACTCTAGATGCATGTTCCGAGGATCGTGGAGTGAAATGGCCACTCAATCTCTTCGTTGGGTGTACGCCCAAATTTCGTGTGGCCTCGCCTTTCACGGTTTTCAGTTTTAATTAATGTGCGAGCGCATATAATAGCCACAGAGCCGTATATGGTGTTTTAATGAAATTGAAATCTATTATCTATGACTTTGTACAATGGAGATTAAGGTACGTGAAACGTGGATCCTTGAAACTTAAGTTAGTTTATTGTTTTCGAAATATGCAGATTAAGACTTTAGATTTAAATTTAGTATTAGTATTATTAGTAGTATTATAGTGAAATATGTAACATCGAATTGATATCGATATTACATGTCTAATCGATTGTGTATCGACATTGTGTGTTTATATATATATGCAAGTTACAAGACCTTACTATTTATCGGAAGAATTTATTCTTGCAGAAATCGTTTGACCTTTGTATGCATCTATAAATGCGTTAGGTAATGCACTGTTAGATTTGCACATGCCGTGTAAGTAATTGCATTGGTGAATACATTACCACGTGGGTTTATGTAGACAAGATAGATGAGCCTCGAAGTCATTACAATATCTTTACAGCAAATGTTACAATACTGTTAAAAACTCTCTAGAACAAGAAATCCTTAATTTCCTAGCACGGTCGATACACCATACACCCACGCATCACCATACAGCATATCCTTGACTCTGTCGTTTTTACAATTAGAAATAAACCTTAACCTCGTACAGTCAGCCCTCGCAACCTCAAGGTTTCAAACACTCAATGAATATCCCACCGTTAGGTAAGATTTAGCACCTATAGAGCATCTAAACTGTATTACCCGAAAACAGGTAAAACTGCAACCTGTGAGTGTAGGAAGAAAAAGAAAGAAAAAAAAAGGTGAATAAAAAGAACAACTTCTGCCAAAGGACAAGGTCGAATTAGGGATTGGTCGATGAGATAAGGTGGAGGAAGGTACTTTTGGATCCTTGAAACTCCTAGTATTTTTGTATGGGCGTTTTCAACGTGAAGGTCAATGGTTAAGGAATCATAGGCAAGAGACCGCAGCCGGTCAACCGTTAAGCCATAAATCGACGCTTGGCGTTTTTTCGGCTGTAAGAAAAAGAAAAGGGAAAAAAGTGAACCGGGGAGGGAAAAAAAGGGAGAGAAAATAAAAGTCGAGGCAAAAGTCCAGGCAGTCCGGCTTGTTATAAGCAGTCGAGAGGGACGAGAAGGCACGAAGAAGGGAACGCTCCTGGAATAGCGACCGTAAGGGCTACCAAGGAGGAAAGAAGTCCATGGTAGAGGGTAAGGAGTGCAAGAGGTGGAGAAGGAGGAAGAGCGAGAGGAGAATAAAAGTAAAGACGTAGGAGTATGAGGGAAGAGAAGTAGGAGCTCCGGGTGGAACAATGCGCGTCGCGGCGAAGAATGCGGTCCGTCGGGCTCGCCGAAGGAACCTTACGGCCTGGCAGACCTGGGGCCCCCGTCGATACTCTCAAGACGATACACACGCTTCTTACAGCGACAAATGTACCCGAAAATTTACTGTTTCGTCGATCGTTACGTCATTTAGAGTCATTCAAGTCAAGTGGTATAAGCCTTTGGTGACGGACATTGCTGATAGCCCAGATTATCCACTGCGATCGACTCTTGCAGAAAGGTCTTGGGTGAGGTTCAAATTTAGCGCTTTAGAGGGTAGCCTTAAAATTCGATGAAAACGTTGGATTTTTTCCGAAATAATGTTTATGGGAAATTTGAGACTTTTTGGTACAAGGGTACAGAAACTAGGGCATTGGACGTTGAAAGCTATTATAGTGCAAGTGTTGACTGCAGCCATTTTGTCCTGGAAAAATTGTAGGGGAATCATTGAGCATTGACTTTGTACTAACGGTGGACTGTGTATTTGAATTGAGATCGGAAAACTGGTCTGAATGGTAGTAGATTAATCAACGTGTGGAAAAGTAACGAATTTCAGAGATTTAATCTTGACGCGCCTTGACTTATGCACAGTTAATAATAAAATAATATTATCTAGTCATTCATGAGTTAGATAGCTCGAGAAATGAATAGCCCCATTGTATTGGCGGTGTCCGAGAAATGGAGGAAGTAACGTCTTTACTTGAGAACACTAGCATATGCTACCTACCATACAGAGTAGTAAATTATAGTATTTCCACGAGTCCATGTGGTGTAAAACAACGTATCAGTAGAATTTCTAGTATTCCCGGATATATCCAAACCCACGTGACAGCTGTACTGAATCGACGACGTTACACAGTACAGTTATAATTAATATAGCAATCTCTTAAAATACCAATCTTAAATACCTGTCCAAAGTAATTGAAAAAAAAATGGCTATACCGGTTTTGTGGCAAGAAATAAAAACATATATAAATATATTATCCCAGTTTTTTCATAAAAATTTGTTAATTCGTTCGAACCAATTTATCAATGATTTTAACCAGCGATTAACGAATTTTCACGGGATATATGGGCTGTCGACGTTATAAAGGAAGTAACCGAATGAAGATATCTGGCATGGCGCACCGTCGATACTCGATAGTCGTCGTTATTGATATAATTGCCAGATACTCGGTGATTTATCGTCGGCTTCTTACGTATCATTTATTGCGCAAGTATTGCTTGTGTATGAGCGAGTATACGTGAGCCAGGATGGTAACGCAGACGCCCCCTTAAGTAGTACAGAGAATTGCCGCGGCAGCGCTAATGTCACCCCCGCACAGAGATAAGAAGCTCAGACGCCCAACCCCTGCGAGTTGTCCGCTTGAGTTATGAGAGCGATTTTTATTATTCGCGTTTCTCCTCGGCGTCCCCCAGACCTCTTTTTCCTATCTCTATCTGCGATGGTTCATAGGCGGCGACCATTGGGGGATGAAAACTTTTCTGGGTGGGAAGAATGAAGCTTGCTTTTTTAGCCAATCACAAGCCACAACGAAAGTCTTGACTACTTTTGATACCACGAGGAAAAATCGATTAATTATCGCAGATATTGCGTATTATTCGCAATACTTTGCGCACTCTAATATTTACTTCTGACATCAAATAGAAAATCAAATAATAAAAATACCATTGTAAGTACACGTAATAAATTTATTTAATGATAGGTCCTTGCTCTACAAGAAACGAATAATTTTTTAACCGAATTTTTTTTCCACAATTGATAACTGCATCAAGGAAGATAATTTTGAAAAAGGACGCCCTTGCTATTTCCGTTTCTCTTGACACGCTATCTTCTTGTATTTTCCCGTTTCGTCTCTTCCCATTCCAGTTTCCGTGGCGCTCTACTTAAGCGACTCCCTAGCCCCTTTTCATAAGGCAGCTAATAACCCAGAGTGTCTTTTGAATGGGTCGACTAAATTTTCATAAATTCAGCCAGGCTCCACTCTTTTATCTTGTACGTGAGTTCACAAACCCCTTCGGTCAACCAAAAAGAAAAGTATTGCCACGCGATTGGTGTATACGATTACAGTATCAACATAATTGCACAATCACATGGTCAGCAATTTAAAAAAGTCATTCAAGACCTTAATGGATGTCCTTTCAGTACAAAATAGAAGTTTTCTTGGCTGATTAGTAAAAAGAAGTTTTCATCTACTTCCAGGCAGCTGAAGTCAATTGACCAGCTAATCATAATTGCGATCCGAGCGACGGATCAGCAACAGACAAACAGATGGACGAACGGAGGGTCAATAAAGTTTCCGGGCTTCGTATACGGTAAATTCCGAGGTGGGGTTTCAGGCGGGTGTAGCAGCGAAGAGGGATAGAAGGATAGAGTGGAAGGGGCACTGGAGCAGACAGCCGGTTGCCAAGCAACCCTGCCCATACTACGGGGTTACATTAATTAATCGGAAAAAGAAGAAGGAAGAACGAGCAAAACAATAAAAAAAATCATCCTCAACTCGACAAGTATATAACGATATAATTAAGAAAACTTCATAAATTAAGAAAACTATTAACCGAATTACCTAAAACAAAGAATACTCCAAAACCTAAAACTAACTCCTTACCAAAAACTAATTCGGTCATACTACACGATCTATAATGGTTTTCCGTCTTGTTTTTCAGTTTCTTTAACATACCTATATATAAACACCTACCTCTAAAAAGTTATTGATAAACTCAAAAAAGAACAAGAAAAAAGAAATCGGAAAAACCGTTTCACTATACGGTACTCCCTCATTTGGAAAATGATAAATCAAAATAAAGGGATAGTCGTTAATCGCCAATGGGCTAAAAGACTGGTCGCCGCTGTAAACGACCCTAGTGTAATGTACTCGAAGCCACCCTCTCTTTACATCACGTAATTTTCCTATATCTATGGTCAACCGTACATACAGGTACTATACCAGTATGTACCCATATAGCCCATATGTACGTGCATGGCTCACGGTGTTGGATGCTCCTGTCGACTACACCGACGCGCAAGGATTGCCAATGTGGGGAAGCCGCGCGAGTATACAGAATGAAGAGAGGGTCGAGAGGGTGGAGAGTTATGACGTCGCACAATTAGCAGTTCGTGTGAGAGAGATCGATCGCTCTGGAGAACATACATCAACGATGTAATGCGGCACACATATCGTCCTATAATACACTGGGCTATTTTCGACGATTCCCTCATCGGGACGAATTGCTAAATTCTACTTGGTACCGATTTCCGTGAGACAATATAGATACACATTGAATTCGACGTAACGATCATAAAGGGTGATAAAGCTATTGAACTAATTAAGCTACCTACTGAGTTTGTTTGATCAACATAAAAAAAAAGTCGGAACTGCTGATATTATTCAAAATAAAAAAATTAGGTCGTACAAGTACGGAATAATCGTACATCTTAACGGTACAGTGCTTGTGCTATAGCGTATACCCATACAGATATACAAAGAGTTTACATAACAGATGATAGAATAGGAAAACACAAAATTATATATTACAGTCAGACATGCTATCAATTAAGACAGAAAAATTCTTTCGATTGCAATATGTACTTTTAAATATTTACCTGTTAACTCGCCATGATGATTTCTTAAATATTTCCATGATGACGCATTATGGCACTAGTGGGTTAACACAAAAAAAGGTGACACGACTGGATTAACAGGAAAAGAGTACAAAAGCAGGATGAAGCAAAAGATTATTTAGACAGAGAACACAGGATAGCTTCTAATGTGATATAAGCACTGTATTATATTTTTACTTGATAATTTTATGTAGCCAGAATGAGCCAGTAGCTTCGTTTTGTATAAAGAAGTAATGTGGTGAGTCCCAGTATCCGTTAAGGGCGCGTGCCACCGCGGCACTGAGTTACGAGGCGTTTATGAGCCATAAGCGATTCCACGGGGTAGATAGAGTTACTTAAGGAGTTATTTTACTACTTTTGAGGCTAACTTCCCTCGTAGCGCCTCGTCGGACAGATCAGAAGGACCGCCTGCGACTGTCTGATTTACTATGGTGGACCGAGGGCCTCCGGAGTCCTGGACCTGTCTGCTCCAGCAGGCTGACTTGTGATGGGGTTTCATGAGGGGCTAAAAGGGGGACGGGCTAGAACGAGGGTTAGCGCATCCATGGGGTGGGGCTTATACGATGCAATCCAGGACCCTCTTAGGCTTGCATTCTCCTGCATGGTGCCCCGTAATCGAAGCACAATGGCCTGGGGACTCGTCCTCTGATAGGCGAGGGTAGCACAATATGCGCTTTATTAATACGCCTTTAGATCGGAGGAGTCTGCATTTTTTTTGTGGGGATGAATTACGCGTTTGGGACTCGTTAAAAAGTGCGCAACCATAACTTTTGCATTTTCTTTTCTTCTATCAATTTAACATGCGATCTTCAAAGGATCACTTTTGAACTGCAATATTGCACAGGGTAACTTTGTTTCTTTTTTTTGGTTTTGAAATTAATTTTGCTTAGAATTACGTAAAGCTTTTATGGGATATTGTGGTTAGGTTTTTTTTTTGGTCATAAAGGACGTAATTATCATTTAGAAATAACCTTAGTTATTCCCTAGAAAGTGTTTCCTTCTGGACTATATCTGCTACGAAGCGCGAAGAACGTGAGTTATGGTTACAAACGAGGCAAGGTTGTCAACGCGGCAGCTCGTATTTTCCACCATTTTTAATTTCCTTCTTATTCGTGACTCGCATACCAAAGAAACTGAAAACGTTGAGTCAGACACGTGGGGTGGAGCCTGGTCAGAGGGGTTCTCTCTTCCTACAGTATAACCCTCCTCCAGAAAGGTTAGGGTTGCATGGTGGCTAGCGAAGGTTCATAGAAGCAATACAATGGGCACCGGGGTGCATCCCAATAAGCAAAGGTATGTGAACAGGGTATGGAACAATTTTTTTCTCCACTCTATGGGGTAGCTTTTCACGGGCTGGTGAATTCCTTTAGTGAAATTAATAGTATTTATATATTAATAGCTCGCGAATGACAAATGTCGCTCTTCTGTATCAGCGGACACTACGGAACATATGCAATAGCAACCCTTGTATCTCGTGCTAAGAAAAGGGCTCACAGGGGCATGTCACAATTTTCAGTTCCCATCAGTAAAAAAAAAATCATGCAACAAAATTTTTCTGTCATCCAAAGTTCCAATCGAATGAAAATACAGAAAGCATTGAGAATTGATGAATTTTTCAAAATCCCCATTGAAAGTCAAACATAAGCGACAGGCTGTAAGGATAATAATATTTCTTATATGAATAAATCGACCGTTAACATTGTCGAGGATCGATATGCCGATTGTAATAAAAGCGTATTGTCACTGCGCAAAATATTCCATAAGGAAAGAATATAAAAGAGAGATAAAGAGGCAGTCCACGTTCTCCGGCTACTTTTCCTTGTAGCTCATGTGCCATTAGTCCAGCGCCGTAATCTTATTCAACCGAATCATTATTCCGGCATGATAGATCTTGATAAGATCCGAGTGACCGGTTTGCTTTGGTCGAGCGCACGCGAATTAAGAAATCATACATAGAGAAGCTAATGCGCTATTTCTCATTCGGTGCCAGTATGCACTTTTAACAGTGATCACGTCGCATCGCACGTATGCATACTGAGACATACTTCACACTCCCCCACTACAAGGAATTTCAAAGTGCAGCATTGGATACTAGCAATTTTAAAATCCAGCGATAACACTTCGACGGTTTAGCCAAGAAAACTTTCGTCGATGCGAGCCAATAGGAAATCATTCAAAATCATGAAAAACCAATGAAAATGGCGTGACACTTTCATGCATGTATAACTAAGCATGCTTGACATATATACTCGTGTCAATATAGAATAAAAACACGTACTAGAATGTCCGACTAGTCACTACGCAAAACTACTAGTATGTAGGTATACTAGTTCAAGAGATAGTATCAATCCGCGAATACGCAGACGGAATGATGGAGGAGAGGATCAAAGGTCAAAATCGAGTACAGCATACTGTATGAACATATGTCTATATACAACTCTAAACTGGTCTAGTAATCCAGGACATTTTGTCGTCATCCTTCCATATATGAATGGGCGCGTATTTTGAATTTTTCTTTAAAATATTGCAAACACGTACCGACGGAGTCTCTTCGTTATTCTTCGGCTACCAGACAGAAAACGCATTCAACAGGATTTGCAATTTGGTCAGGAACGAGTTTGCTTGATTGACTCTATTACAATTACATTATTCGAAACGGGCCACGAACCACTGCACAGTTCAGGGTGTAATGTTGTTGGCTAACGAGGAGAAACCAGTATATTAACTACTCCACGTAGCGAGTCCAGGCGAGCTGTCACCCCAGTAGCTGGCAGGGGGTTGATACCCTAGCTAGTACGGGGTAATATGGCGGCAGTGTATTACGTAACAGTACACTAGCCCGCATCCAGGGTTACTGGTTAGGTGTCCACGTGTACACTGCTAACCAACCAGAGGAGGGTGCTGTCGCGAGAGGAGACCATGATGAACAGCATCAACCCCCTGCTTGCCAGCCATTGCGATGCGAGATCCATAACTGTCATCGCTCCTAACCTAAATCCCGTACATCACTGCTACACTTTACACTTAGCGCAGAATTTAGATATAATGACAGCTCAGTTAAGTATTGTATATTTCTTTATAAAGTGTTTGAGTTGGAAGCTCGTTATTTTTTTTTGTAATAAGATGAGAGGGCGGATAGATCTGTTTTTATCTATCAAAGGGTATCGTTTAAGTGGGATATTTTTTTAAGGTAAAAATATAGTGAGGGTTTACCACGTGCTGTAATAGAGGGTAGTGGAATCTGTCATTTGGCAGGAAGTAGCGATAAAACAATGGCGTGACCGCGAGGCCGCAACCATGATGTGGGAAGTGAAACGAGCCGAGTGGCGTGGCTTTTAATGGAGCAAGGGAAATACAGCATTAAGAGTAAAGGGGGAGTGTGAGAATTACAGGAAAATAGCTAAGGGTGGTTAAGAGAATGAGGTAGTAGGTAGGTACTAAGAGGCAGAAGAGGGTTGGAAGACACGATTCATAAACCAGCAATTATCCGGCTAACTCTTTCACTCTGGTTCTGCCCTTTCTTGAAAAATAACCCCTTGACGATTGTATTCTACAGTAATAACGTTATGACTATCGAAACGAATTTTAGACTAAAAATAAATATGAATTTTTTCATTTTTCAATTAATCCTTCGTATTAAGGGAGATTCACGGGACGATCTTTAAACACGAATTTCTCGTTATTGCATCCCTTAATTAGTTTTCGTAGTTCCCGGCTTCTCAAGGGTGCGGAACACCGCAACCTCCTGAGCATTGACGGCTCGGTTGGAAAGTGGTTGATATAGGAATGCAATTTATCGAATGATAAATTTTCCGCAGATAGGATCGCGGCTGGATTAAACGACAATTCTCGAGCTTTGGCAACTACCCCCTACCATTCCACCCTTTCTTCGTTCATGCTTGGTCTTTCTCTCGCGAAATTAAATATAGAGGTCGAATTGCAGTTGTGTCTGTTGGAACGATATAGGCTACTTTTCTTCCTATCCCATTCGCTCCCTCTTGGAGTTTCATCCTCTCCTTCGTCGTCCACCCCCCTACCCCAACCATTCAGCCACTCCTCTTCTTCAGCAGTAACAGCAATGCTACCACTAGTAGGTATTGCCACACCAGCCTGCCCACTATTCTACCCTTATCTACCACCGCAGACTTTCCCGTTCCTGGTCTCACCAAACACCGACATCACCCCCTTGTATCTAGAAGCCACTCAGGCTGCCAACCTAACCCTCCTCTCATTCCAACTACTCTGCCTCCGGTGGTGTAGCAAGCCAACCGCTATCTCGACCATGGCTTCAGCCTTTGCGCACGAATCCCTATTGGACCTTTACACTTTGATTATGGTCAAGATTAATTAACGCACGTATCTATGACTCACGTTATTCTATGTCTGTCATTGGTTGCTCTTAGTCCTTAAGTCTATGAACCCGGACGTAATCTATAAGCGTTCCAATATACGATTATGGCAATTATCTCTACGGTACCCATAATTTATAATAATAATAATAATTTGAAATTCAGCGATACTAATCATCTAGAGGCTAAATAATCGATTCTGGATGATTATCAAGGAACATAGTAATTTGATAATGTCTAATAATGTTTGTATGCTTATAGATTAATGGAGTTCCACATAACTTTCTCTAGAAACTGGTATTGATTAGTGTTAATGGGGTAAAGCTGGTATAGTACGCCTCTTTGGTGAACATGCTAGTTAATAAAGGGAATAGGTTTTTTGTGATACTATGGGTTCTCTAAAAGTAACCTGATTAGAGGGAGACTGCTCCGAGTGGCACAGATAAAAACAGGTTGGTCCACTCCGTAATTAGCGTGTTAAACAGAAATGATATTCGTTAAAGACTTAAAAGTGATGGCTGATACGAGTTTCAAAAGAATTTGAAAAAGCTGTTAAAAATACTAAATTGATCTTTACCCTCTGATCCTCTTACGATGTATAATAAAAAAAAAATTTCGACATAACCTGTTAACTTTGTGACAGACAAATTACCAATAGACAATCTCATATATTGCATGTGGTTAAAAAAAAATGTAGTCGTACCCCATTGTATTTCTTTGTTATCCATAACTCAAATTATTATTGGTCGTTATGGATTCGAATGCTCGTTGCCAGTTGAGTCCCGCCAACTACCCTCAGTCCTTGTTTCACGATTTAATTGCAGCCGTGCCTTGGGAGCTGCAAACGATTACAAAAAATGGGGGTTGCAGTTAACGAGCATCCTTCACATCAGACCAATAAAAGGTCCCCTACTTTTGACCATCCAACCCACAATTGGCAAACGTTTTCGAAGGGTATCACTCATTACACTATAAGTCCCCAGAGGCTACAGAGATCTCAACATTCAGACTGTAACGTTGGCAACGGTAACGAACGCCCTCAAACGAGAGTGAAAGGTGGATGGAAGCATGCTTACACTTATATGTATCCCAAGTCTAATCTTACGACTTAGAACAGAGTTATATATTTTCGCCGAGAATCGAACATTGTCGTATAATGGGCAAGACTCCCTCCCATACACACGAAGATGTAGCCGAACAAAAATAAGGGCGCCTCAAAAAATTTCCGCCACTTATCCCGAACGAGAAAACAAGGAAAAACCGTTGTATGGGTATTTAAAAAAAAAATCAACCTTTAATTGGATATAAATAAAAAAACAGAGTATCTAGATTTTCCAGAGGAAGCAATTACTCACTGTCGAGCCAAATCGAAAATTTAGTCTCCTCAAGAGAGGCACGGGGTTGTTATAGTCAATCCAGTGGGAGGGTAGTAGGAAAGATACTCCTCACTTTCCGGTAGGGCTAATTTCGTCCGTTTCGCACCCTCGCGCGATGCCGAGCCTGTAGTATTCCCTGGTAGACACAGCCCTTGCTTGCACAACCCCTATCAAGGGGTTGGGTGGACGAGCGTGCGGGTGAGCGTAGGAGAGAGTAGAACAGCAGCAGCGTGCTGCCCGCACCAGGCGCCCCTTCGCATATTTCACCGAGAATTTACGAGCCTCGATACGACAGGGAAATTGCAAGAATGGCGGAGTAATCTATCTCTCCTTGCCTCCGCAGGCTCTCTTCTTTTCCGTGGTCCCTCTCTCGGACTGGAACACGTACAGATATATATATGTAGTATATATATGCTGTATACACGTGAGGCCACAGCACACGAGTGCAAAAGCGCCATAGAAGAAAACTCCTGTATCTCCCTTATAGATAAAAGGGATTTGTCCTTTAGGGGTTGGGGGTGACGTGGGCAGCCTAATTGTGTTCAGCAGATAACCGGCGATCTATTACGTTACTATGGTAGCTGTTTATACGATCGAGAACTTCGAGTCCTGATCTCGCTCTCTTATTCCAGTGGAGCGGCGCCATAGACATTTAAGCTATGGTATTAACGATCCTTTTCTATTTCCAAAAAAAGTCATGGACAGACGTGTACCTATTTCCGTACGTTTAATACAGCCTTTTTGACTGTTTAAAGTTGAGAAAAATATATGTCTTATTTCCATTTTCGTACTGCAGCATAGTGAATGCATCGGCGATCGTCTGATTATGTATGGACGAAGTAAATCGATGCCGTAATTAGCTTTATTCGGTGAATTAGATTGCCAAGAGGCAAACACCACGCCCGTGCTTAGAACAAGGCACACTCTAAGTCGAGTGACATACTACCAAGTCGTGATCATTCATCAGAGCCTCTAGGTTGTGCGCCAGCTAGCCAACTAGCCAGCCAACCAGCTAGGTAGACTGGCTAGTTGTGACTCACAAAAAAAAAAAATAAGAGGGTCTGACCCTGAACTACGTACTCGAAAGTAGACAGTCATTAACATTTGTATCGTGCAATGTAATAAATGTCATCCCCTATCTTGAACAGATACATACCCCTGTGACAAGGGCTTGAGATAGAACCTTGATGAGAATGAAGGACCAATAATAATAAATAAATTAATAAAAGATCCCTAGATCGATCACTTCTGTCTTACCATAGCGAAACTGTCCTCCAGTTGCCCTATATCTATATTTCACAGTTGGCTTCCCTCTCGCTCCCAAGTGTCCGTATAATAATGGCGGTCGATTTTTTTGACTATTAGAATAGGGGAAGTCGAGTGTTAGGGTTCATGTCTCACGCCTTTCTTTCTTCTTACCTTTCTTGCTGGCGTGAAATCCTTCGTGAAAGATAATGGACATTATTCCTGGCACTATACGTTCGCCATACCGTACAGCTTACTGTAGAGTCTAGAGTGGCATAGGTAACTGTACTTGGTATACATAGGTAATATATAGAAGGGAACCCCTGTGCCATGGCTACCTATATCTACATACCATACCGTACCGCGGCCGCCGGTCGGTTTAATTTAACACAGCAGCTGTAATCCCATCCATTACGCCCGTAGTAATATACGATCGCTCGAGATTCATACTCCGTTTTTTCACTAATTAACAGACGGGACAAATCGCTCCAGTGAACCTCGCGTGTCCCGGCAACCCCTTCGTTATATTCTATCCGTAAAAGTTGTTCGTATCTTTTTTCCAAATACGACTTTTGTCATCAAAAACGAATACTTTCGAATTTTCCGCTTTTGTCGTACCGTGCAAAAAAACACGCGTTATCCGTATACATATATGATTTTACAGTCCTCTAATTACGATTTTCAAGCACGTATATAATAACATTGAGATTGAGTAAAGCAAGCACTGATAAACAACCGCAATCATTACTTGTTGATCTCATCAGTATTCCATCTATATATGGATAATGATACTGTACGTATATAGTTAGACCGAGATATACTGTAACGCACGACAAGCCGCGTGTTACTTTTAATGGGGTGCAAGAAATAATGACATCGATCGATTCGTTAGCGGTGCAAGGTGCCGCAATCGGTGTTTAAGAAGACTTCATGCTCGAGGAAGAGATCAGGAAGGGATGCTGGAATGGTAGGTGCTGCGATAGCTGAAGGACACGTGGCCCGCACAAGTACAAAGGGCGAGTGGTTACTGCTGGTACATTGCTGGCATGGGCTGTATATAGTATTAGGTACATAAAGCATATAAAGACTGTACAAAAGTAAGCGAATAGTAAAGAAGATGGTAGTATACAGGATGAGAAGTGGAAGTAGTAGCTAGGTATATATGGTATACATAGAGGAAAAGGAAGATAGAGACAAAGAAGAAGAAGACGAAGAATAAATACGATGAGAAAGAGAAGAAGAAGGTAGAGCAGAATGGGAGGTGGAGTTGGCAGTTCCCGGTATAACGCGAGCCGCTTGGATGTCGCGTCTGCGCAGTCGTCGACACGGCAGGGGATTTAATTGGATGGACACCATCACACGGTGCTTAATTAACTAATTAATTTCACGCGGGATACGAACACGAGAAGATACGGCCGACCTTCCACTACCAGTTTCGACTGTGAAACTACCCTTATAACTTGGCAATGTACCTCAACAATCCAGCGTTTTAAATGCCCGTACACACGCCGAATTACGAGGACACTGTTGCTTCCTTTGCCGGACAGCAAGTATATAGGTAATCTGCTTTTACCTAAAACTTGTAAAATCTCGCTGAGCCATTTTTATAACAGAAAACAATATATATTCAAAAGCGTCTTCAAGGGTAGCGCGAATTTGCATTCTCTAAAGTATGTGGGCAAGACTGCAAAAAAAAAAGAACGTGCTGTGTCAGCATTCTCAAAAAATCGAGATGGCGGCCAGATCTTTTTTTTTTCCTAGGAAAATCCCTCAAAGCCATTAAGTATGGGCCAATGTAAGCACAGCATAGGTGGTACTGACCCGAACAGTGAGTCACTACCCGCGTTGGTAGGCTGAAGCAAGGGGGAAAAAAAGCGAGTAAAAATAAAAAAGAAGAAGCCACGTAAAACCGTGATGTAGGGAAACAAATCAACTCGTCTGTTGGCTCGTTCAAGTTTTTAGTGGCGTGGCTCCAAATATTTGCTTTGGTCGGCGAAGCGCCGCCAGTACCGAGAGTGCACCTCGAAACGAATATATATACCTATATTTTATTTATACATATATATACATATACGCTACATATGCGTGAATGTACCCTGGTGTCAGCCGTGATCGCAGCTTCCCGTGCGCGAGGACACTGTAGGTGTACCAAGCCAACAAACTCATACCCACCACTCTCTTTTGTACGCTATCGTGGCTCATTCGAGTGGCATATCCCTGATCCTCCACCCTTACCCGACGTCCCTCCACTAAGTCTCTGCCAAGAATATCCTGAAAGACTTTCCATCATCCGCGTTATTGTGCGAAGCTTGTGATATTGCCGTTGCATCCTAGTATTGCCCATTGCTAAACCCTCTCAGGCTCCCTTGCTACTAGCCACCCTGGCGTCTCTTTATCTTTTTCCCCCGTTTTTTTTCTATACCGTCGCTACCACTGCTCCTATACACTCTCCCTCTCTCTCTTCCTCTCACTCTTTGCATTCTGATACGACCCTCAGCCTGGCGCACTTGTTAATACACGCGAGACGCGAACTCCGTCGCGACGTTGGATTCTTGTGTAGCTGCTACTATCCTCTACTACCAGCCGTATAGGCTGGAGGAGACTCAATTATCAAAACATATATGCAAAGTTATGGAAATGTATTTGCGATGCGTCCACCGCTAGCAGACTAGACTGCAACTAGAGTTTCCATAACTGCGTTTACTCTTGGTGGAAAATATTTTGAGTTTGGCTGGTTACGTAGTTTTGTTTAAGATATATATGTATAATAATACAAATTTATAGTTAGTATTTAATTAGTCGTGTATGAATTCATTTTAATAAAATTGATATAGCGATGAATTGATGATTCATGCATAGTTACTTATGTGCACTGAAAAGCAGGATGTTCAAGCGCCTGGTACGTGTTGTACTTGAAGTAGAAATTTATAGGGGCACGTAATTTAGGTACCCGACTGGAAATCTGAAGGAAATATAGGGCGGTTTGAGATTCGAATGGGACTTGAAATGTCTGTTTTGTCTAAGGAGACGATCCGCATTCGATCCACGGTGAACTCTGCAATTTCGACTATCTGCTCTTACCGAGAACGCCAGGACATTTATTAAGAGCTGGCACCTTGACAGGCACTTCAAGTACACACCGTTCGAATACCAGACACTTGTCTTTAACGCCCTGGCTGACGAATGGGGTACCACTGACTAGACCGAAATAGTGCCCCGTTAACAGATGGCGGATTCCACCCTCCGTGAAATTGACAAAATCTCACACTCCCGTACCAACATTTACCGGTTAGTCCATTTACATTTGGCAGCAGCGCTACTTTACGCCATCACGACTATCAAAACACAGGTCCTGCTACTATTTACATGGAAAATCAACTGTACAGCAGCCAAGACCCGGACACAGTTAAAGTGGGTAATGAACCTCCGGGTGATTACCCGCTCAATGATAGAATCATAACCCTCTATTTTTTTTTTAAATAAATCATAAATGCCACATATAAAAATTCAGTAAATAGTACGAGTATCGATACGCGGCACCTATTCGAGGACACCTTATGTAAGCCAATGGTATCATATCAGTCTGATATACCTTGTACAGCCACAGAGACAAGAACTTTTCGAGTTGAATTGTGGAAGGGTGAAAGAGAGAAAGCCTATCGTCGCGTTGGTCATTTCATACTGGATACCATTGGTTCCAAATGTATATGAATTGCGGTACATGCAGCGAGTTACAAAACGCACGCGGTCCCATGATGTGTATTGGTGGATGCCGCAAGAAGCTAAGGAGGCAAGAAGGCAAGTAGCTACACGGCTTCAGGAGCGATCAATCAATGTTGCCCGTCGGACGGTAAAACAATACGATGTTGCCTCCATAATTGACGGGGATCCATCATCGGCGTTTCGCGAGTTCTCCCACTATGCGCGAGTGCGGCTTGGCGTATCGCATGATGCGGCATGGTCGGGACTGTGGATAACTAGCACTTCCCTTAAAATCCAATTATCTCAATAATCTTCGGTCATACAGCCACGTAGGTACCCACATCTCTAATCGACGTATCCGTATGTCCACATAAGATAATTGCTCTGACATAGATAGCTACTGAACAAAACACCATGTATAACAGAATGATAAAAATGCGACCAGGGATACCAAAGATCGTTTCTATTGGTCGTGGCAAGCCGTGCTCTTCGCTAGGAATCCAATTGTGTCCGCTTTATTCTTAGCGTAAGGTTCGACAATGCTTTGTAGCGCGATGTAATTATCGTGTCGATAACGAGCGTGTACTGTATGCTCAGTGAAATTCCATGAAGTATTACACGAGTGGAATGTCTGCACTGAGATATTTGACAAGAAGCATATATCCATAAGACACCGAGAAGATCGCGGCAACTTTTCTAGCATCTCTTTTTCTTCCCCAAAACCTAAAATAAATGTATTGGCATCCCCCTTCCTTTCATCGAGAGCCATAACAGTTTCTCATCTAACCGTATATACCAGGAGCCGTGATTCGATTCGATAACCCAAGAATCAGTTTCGCTGGCTTGGATGGGTAGATATAGTTTACGTCTCGATTACGAGCCCGTACAAGAGGGGTGAGTACACTCGTACTCTCATCTGGGGAGCACTTTTACCTGATCTCGCTATCATCATCCTTTCGCGGTATTCACGGACTATAAAAAGCAACTTGTAGAGCGGCGTAACTGGGTCGAGGGATTGTTTGCGAGGGGTGGCTTCGCGGGTGCAAGTATAAGAGTATAGAGGGAGGAAAAATGTGATAACGGCTGAAGGTAAGGGTGCCTCTCGCACTAGCTTTCAGGGTTTTCCAAAGGGGTGGATGTAGATGAAGGGGTGATGGTTTCAAGCTTTCAGGGTGTTTGGGGGTTGCTACGGGCTTGGACTTGCTGGTTGGCCGCGCATTTTCACAAGGGTGGATATGGCAAGGGAGTAGGAGGGGAAAATAGGCAAGCAAGCCCCAAATCCTTGAGCTTAACTAATACCCACATGAGTTACGAGCATGCTACCGGCTAATTCCGAATAAATATTCCGAATACAGATTATGTTAATCGCCGCGGATGCAAATTAGATGGCTGAGGGAAAATATAGGCAGCCGACGGTTTTCGGCGGTTCCTTCTTCTTCTTCTTCTTCTTCTTCTTCCATGATTTGCGTTTTCATTTCTGAGACGTCATCGTCCACTGACTTTAATGCTGTCTCATATAATGCATAATGCCTGACTGCCTATGATATATGTATGTCTCTTACGGTTTTGGTGCTTGTGTGGGTTTGTTGTACGCGTTGGTGTTGATATTGCGCAATTCCAGGTTTTCACATTATTCTTATCGATACGGCAAAACATTTCTATTTTTTTTACGTTATTCAACCTTTTTAGTCATGAGACCTTATGATTATAAATCTTTCTCGAGGTACAAACACATTGCGTTATGTCTTAATGTTATTTTGTGAAATTCATTTATTATAGCCGATATCCATGGAATTTTACGGAAACTCGTGATTTTGAAAATTGCACGCAGTAACAGAGATAGTATTAGACCTTACGCAATGCTGTATACAATAGGCTAGGCGTATTAATTATTTTATAAAAATATTGTGATACATTTTTAAAAAGATTGCGTTTTATTCTGTTACGTAGTACCATTTATCAGTTGTTTCGCAAATCCGCTAATACTTGCAAATATTTGCCCTTAATATTTTTACCCGTGCAAAAGCCCTGCCGTGCGACGTACTTGTAAATATTAGCGAGACTTTTATTTATACTCGTTTCATTGCTCCAAGTCGTCACGCTATTCGATATTATCAACCATGCCACGTTAAATGCTAGTGTGAAAACTTAAAAATGGCCAACCCCATAGCGACATCCATGGGTCACGCGTTATTAAGCAAATTATTACAAAAAAGAATAAAGTATAACAGTACGTAAGAACTAATCTCCTCCTAAGATCTTTAAGTATTTAATCCACTTATCCCGCACGATTCCATTATTGATTTTATACAGAAGTCAAATTATATGTGTGAATATAGGCGTCTCCGAAACTTTCAAAAATCCTGGACAGTTTCGACTGCCGGCGAAAATGAATTACCTTTTAGAGTCTAGTAAGTGCCTATACCTAACGTCACTGTGGATACTTAAGTGGCAAGTAGGTAAGTAACTTGAAAGTTTGGGGACTAGACTCGCCCCTGTAAACAGGAAGCATACAAGGGGATGGTTTTCATGAGAAGATTGCATCGCAGCGACACTGTGTTAGGCACAAACCGTTTTCACATTTACACACGTCGTACGTATCCAGAAGTACGGAGCTTACCCCACGAGGTAAACTCTAGTATGTATATACATATACCAAACTACTTGGTAAGAATGCCACTGTAATGCAGAATAATGTTGATTAATGTACAAATAAGTTTCCGCCCCTTATTCCCAGCACAAAGTCACCTGATACGTCATACAGAAAGCTATCTATATATACGAACCGACAAGGTACATTCCAAATTTTTAAATTAATTGATTCCAATACAAAAGAAAATACCATAAATAATATCACAGTAACAATTTATAATAATCCCTATGAAATAGCTATACTACAATTTGCTTGAATAATTCACGGGAAATAATTCCATCGGTGAGAATTAACGACGTTACGCAACGTTTGAGATACTGGCATATAAGGCCATATGGTCATATAGTGGATTGAAGTAGTAATTGAAAGGGACGATTCGTAGCGCGTATCACAGAGTGTTCATGGTGGATATCATAGGTAAATACGTACAGTGGCTACCTATCCTCAAGACCCAACTGTAGACGTATGTGTCCAGGGTTCATACATATTCGCGATATATGCGCGGATAACGATACGCAATTGCATGCATGAAGGCATATGTGGAGGGTAGCGCATGGAACTGAGGATAGATGTGCATGGAACGCGTGGGTAAATGCTTTATTGTGGAGCTGTATACATTCGTGCCGCGGCGACTATTGGTTAGAAAGGCGTGTCCATATCCATGCGGGCCCGTTCGTTGGGGCCTTAGAGCCTCGAAGGAGCCTTTAGAACCTTAAGGTCCACCAGTGCCACGGCGATACAAATGCATCAGTTTCACGGCTCGTCGGACAAGACAACGAGATTCATGCCGTCCTCATGCATGAATCAAGATCCTTTTCCATATTTACATTGCAGCGCCTTGCGTTATAATACATGTGCTTCTGGACGACTGACAGATTGGTATGTCGATGTGTTTTTCGAATTTCCGAACAAACGACGCGCTGATGATTATTCCGAGTGAAAGTGTGAGATATTCGACTTTTTAGGTATCTATATAGATATTTATAGTATGATATATGATATCATGCTATAGCTAGCCGCGTAATGATATTGACGTTTTTGAATATATTTAAAGGTTAGGAGCCTGTGGTGGATATAGGGATAGCGCTATAAGACAGAGTAAAAAGTTTTAGTCATCTGTAGGGTCGATTTACAGGACGGAAGTGAAGTGAGGAATATTCCACGGATAATGGGGGTATTTTGTATATAGTAAGTGTGTTCCTCCTTTGAACATAGAAAAGAAGAAATACTGTAAATATTATGGCCACTTGCGAGAATCAAGATTACCGATCCGCAATGCGACTGGATAAAATGTGCATTGGGTAAAGGAAGCAGTACTTCATGCAATATGCTAACGGGGACAGGCGTGGCCGTGAGTTACGTCTTTATACGTATTTGAAGATGTACACGTTGGCGTACGTTCACGAACCAAGTTTCCACCAGAATAGGATAGATATAGATAGACATATCGGTACAGTTACAGAAAAAAGTAAAAGACGGGAGAACGTTACGCAGTACCAGAGGAAGCTCATGAAAATGAATGACGACAACAACGTTTAAATCCGTGCCCAGGACAATCAGTCAATCTTACTATAAAGCGACCATACATACTAGACCTCAATTACACCCTTCTACAAACCCCAAAGCCAGTCACACTCAACCCTTAAAAAAGTAATGCTACTCCTTCGGGATGAATAAAGAAGTTTAAGCCGTAACCAGAGTAAAGCAGGTACGTGTTTACTGTTGCTTTCAAGAAAGCAGGAAAGGCAAACCCGCGAATTCCCATCCCACGATCGGACCAAGGTCGACGAAGACGTCTCATGAAAGGCAGGCAAAAGGACAAAAGAAAGAGAGTTAAAAAAAAAGAAGAATAAAAAAAAAAGAGTAGAAAGAAAAAACTCAAGACCGAACCTTGCAAAGAGAAAGCTATAGCGTATAGACTTAAAGAGCTGCAGGAAGAGGAGTTACGGGGGAAGGAGTACGCCGGTCCCACTGTCTACAGGCGCAGTATTATAAACGCGCCCTAAGACTGCTGCCGTGTGCCTCCGTAACTCCGTATTCTGCGGAGGGCAAGGAAAGGAAGGCGTGACATGACTGCAAAGTAAAAGGAACCAGCATAGAGTCACCCGCGCAAAAGGGTGACATGCTGCCGAGCCGGTTACGGAGGCCTCGAGGAGAGTCGAACGAGCGCCGCCACCGAGGCAGGTGAATATAGCCTAACCGCTAACAGAAACAGAAACTTTGCGAAGCCGTATTCGTAGTTCGTTGCGCGTTCGCCTTTTGCTGCATTGGGTGGGTGTGCGTCGGCGAGTATGTTTGCTGCCTCCGAGTAATGCATGGTCCCCTGTTGAAAATCGCTCCGCGGCAGCCCAGCGGCGCAATTAGTTCGCCCGAGAGACACGGGACCGATGTGCGCATCTTCATCGCGCGGACGAAGCCCCTCTAGCACCGATTCTTATTCTCGACGACTGAAACTGAAACTGACGTTCGTAGTCGGTCATCTTAGAAGTTAACCTTGCAGTGAATCATTATGGCGCATCCAGAATCGAACTTCTAGCGATGCACGACGCGCGCCACGATAGATCACGGAAATAAAACTTTGATCGGTTTGTCGAACAGGTTTTGTTGTACCGACGATTTTATGGATTTTACTGATTGTTCACTTTATGGCACTGTTAGATAATTACAAATGGAAAATATGTCCAACTTTTTTTGATAGAGTAACCATTTTTATTGCCCAAGATTATTGGACAATTATATTATTATATTTTATACTGAAATATTACTGGTGTGTCCTGACTATCTGAGTTATATACTTGAGAAATGAAAGTTCATTTGACTTATATATTTCGTTGCGTGTACAGAAACATTTTATGCTGCATTCATACTCTCGCAAAGCTACGCAATATTTTTGCATCGAAGCTCAAAAAGTCTTTCGTGATTCGTTTGCGAATTGTCAGCGCACGCGTTATGTCGATTTAATCGGTACTTCATACGTGATCGCGGATGCGTCACGTGTTTCTCCACGCGAAAAGATCCTTTTTCATTTTTCTTTTTTTCTGTTAAGAAGTCTTGCGTTTTGACTGTCAAAAGAATTTCACTCGATAGTTGGACGATCTGCGCGGCGATTTTATACCGACCATTATACCGTCACCGATTACTCTGTGTCAATTAAAACTACCAAAAAAATCCTTAAGAAATATACTAACGGGGTTTCTCCAAAAAAAATTCGTTAAACTCACAACAAAGTTTTGACATTTTGAAAAGCACTTCAGCAAAGTGCAACAGATTCCTAGCCTCCAATTACATAAATGGACCGAACGCTGCGCTGGCATTTAAATGCGATTTAAATGTGTAACGTGTATACAGACGCAAGCGAAATACGAGCGCGTTGTAACGAAGTAGGTTACCGAAGCGGAGAGACCATGCACGCGGTATCTCGAGCTTGTCACGCGTAAATATCATCCGCATCTCGAAACGCGAATCGCGTAATTGAAGCAAATTGCTAATGGTCAGTTCACGAAGGCGATTCAATGCTACCAATCGAACCTATTGAAGCCACCTGCCCTATTCTGTACTTATACAACTCCACAATATCCAAGAATGCATCGAGTATTAAATCTATGCATAATGTAAATATGCACCTCCGTATCGATACTTCCGCATAGACGTAAGAGACTCCAAAACGAAAATTTCTACAGATAGCAAGAATTCGCGTCGATGATATTTCGTAAGTGACGCAAAACCATAGCCGATCTCGCAGAGTATCTAATTCCACGAGAATATCGTATCTCGTGTAAATCCAATAGAAACCGTTAATGGCATCCAGATGAGGTATTGAGGTTCGACAACGTATCCTTGCCCGATTCCGTCTGCTGCACACGATGGGGCACGCTCGTGATCGCGTGTCTAAAATGATACTCGTAGAGAGGAGGTTGAGGTCCGGTTAAAAAAAAAAAAAGTAAAAACTTCGTTCCGTTACACGGCAGCAATGCGACGACCCCGTTTAGCACGAGCCGTATCCTTTGAGCGTCCGACGTCCGAGGAACAGTATTTTGGGCCGGAGTAGGCCGTGGAGTGCGGACAAAAAAATTTCGCAAACGGAACTGCCCGAGAGACATGGTGGGTATAGAGAAAAGGTATAGAAGAGAGCAGGTTCTCACGGCGACGACGACGACGACGACGACGGGGAGGGAAGATGGCGGCCGCCAAAGTCGCGAACCGGTTGGCTTGTCTACTCTCTAAGCTTATGGCGCGCCATGGCACACGGCGAAATCGACTACTAAACCGTCGTGCGTGCCAGTTTCAGCGTTTTAGTTTTCTCCAGGGACATTCTCGCTTTCTCTCTTTGTTCCCTCGTCATCCCTCTTTCTCTCTCCCTGTACGTATACTGTTAGGAACCCACGGGAATTCTTAATCCCAGAAATACACCAAGAATCGTAGCCACGAAGGTTCGCCGGAGCCAAGAATGAACAAGAGATCGGTTTAAGCCCCGGGTACTTACGGCGTTGCGGTGCTTCCATTGTGCCGCAAACGACAAACCCCTTCTAGACTATTGCACTATTGTGCATTGCTTAGCCGAGTTTCACCTACATTATATGCCTATGCACTTTGCGTGTATATATATGTAACAGCACAACATTTTCTTCAGAGTCAGGAAACGCATTGTCGAACCGACGCGTTTTGCTATCGTTAAACCGCAGCAGCGCTATCTGTGCGTATTAAGTCGCGTTACCCGGCATTGAGATCCCCCGTACGTATCCCGCAGCTAATATATATGTATAACCGCGTCTGTGCATGCACTGCTTTTAGAGTTCTGAAATGGCTAAGCTGAGACTGACGCAAGCGGCCATAATGCACTGGGCCGGTATCTAGACTCAAAGGAATAGGTCAGAATGGGATTTCATCTCTGACCACTCCTCCTGGACCACCTGGTTATAGCTCATCCACTGATCACGTTTCTTTCATATACCTGGACCACTTTGCCTCACCTTGCCATCCCCACTCCAGTACATTTCTTCCTTCCTATATCGATCCTCCTTTTTTTTCTCCCTCTTCAAACCTTTTCTCTTCTCTCTCACTATACTCAGATTCACTTACGCTGAATATTTTTCACTGATTTAAATCTCCCTTTTTTTATTTCCTAATGATCGACTTAAATTTTGTGTTAATTGATTTTTCAAGATTATATTGAACTCTTGTTTTGATGGTATTGTAAGGCATCGGGATACATGTAACTTCTCTAGGATGCGGATTTGTTGACTGTAGGAACGGTGAAATGAGTTCACGGAGGCGTATATCACGAGATAGAAAACTTATCCAAAGAGTCCGCCATTTATTCATGTCGTATGGAATTGCTCATTCGCCATGCGTGAACGTGGGTACGTTTTAAAATTGCAGGTCCTTGGATAAGTCATTTTTCATTTATTTGTAAAGTGTTACATGGACGATACCACTCGGAATGATAATCTCGGTTACTGATCTTCCATTGATTCCAGGAGGAGACAGGATAAGTCATCTAATAATTTCAATCCGCAATAAAACAACCAAACGTTTCGCACCCTGTATCTGTATCAAAGTAATTATGTACGATAGTGTTATGAAACTCAAGTCAAAAACGCCGCATCAGATCTGCCTGTTTTTAAAATAAATAAACAGTATCATGTTGCTTACGAGTGTCCAGCGTGGAAGATACTAACCGAAGTAACAGGAATACGAAAGAACAGAACCAGTTTCACTTCTTAAATGCTTAATTAAGCCGAACGGCTGGAACTGTTTGAAATCCAGAAAAAACGAAGGAACCGCAAGGCAACTCGACCACCACAAGAAATAAGGACATTTGAAAGTCAAAGAAATTACGTATTCTCCATCAGACGAGAAATTCGTTACATTCTATTAAGAATTCAATCAATAATATAAACAGTATGGATATAGATATTCGACGAGCAAAGCATTAGTGTTATTATTATCAACAGCTAACGGGTACATCGCACGCAAGATCTTAGACCCCCCCCCATTGTACGTTTTTCTACACACGCCGAAAGTTGCGCGCGAAACGGTTAAACGGAATAATTGTGTGCACCATTATAGACACTGGGCAATTAAAAGCGTGTTAAGCGAATGGTAACCGTTTCACAGTGGTTCCTCCTACGAGTACGTCCATTTGAGGAATTATCCATAAGCTACCATACATATCGTATAGGAAACGTTCCGCACGGTAAACAAAGCAGAAATAGACTTTTGATTTTTTTCATGTGACTGGTACTATATAAAAAAAAAAAATGTTTTTCATAATTTTTACATTTCCTCATTAAGCTGTGCATATAGATGAATATCCATGAAGATTAATAAGGCGACGAACACTCCCCAATGATCAACAGTTACAAGCGATTACTACCCTTAAATAATGGCAGATCACTCGCTACAGTTCAAGTGATTTTTAACGTCTCTATATAAAAGCTCAGTAACACTGTATCTCCTGACATTACGAAGCCCATGCACAGCGACCAAGCTGCGGTTTCGTCGCTCGAACGACTGGCCAGAAGGCAACTATAAACGCTCAGTTGTGCAGCCCACGCACGTATCGTGATTTCGTCGCAAACGTGCCGGCGCAATTATCGCCGAGTTTGAGGATAGTTATTTTTGCTATAGCAATTACCGCCACCACGTATATAGTTGTTGCCTTGCGAAATGCTCGTTTGCGAGAGCGCTTTCATTAATATTTTTCACTTCAAAGACACGACGCTTCGTATAGATAAAAAGATCAGGATTTACTGTCATTTCTAATTGTCATAAAAAGCTCTGTCCTAAAACACGTTCAAATGAATACACGACTAGCTTCCATTTTATTTATCGTCAAAGATCGACGCAACGATATCCATCGAAACACGCGACCCAGCACTATATCTCAAAAGAATACGTAAATATTCGTCACTTTGTATTTTTTCACGATTCGCACATCATTCGGATCCGATGACTTCGTGTACGATTCTTATCGTATGTCCTGACGTGGTGGTAAGCAAAGGTACAGAGGAAAGTGAATGAATAGTAACGAGAAGCAGCCGCAGGTGATTCAGGGTCTCCCATGTTAATCAGGAGTTGGCTACCCTGTCCCTATATCGTATATAGCATACACATATGCAAATATACTCGACGTACATATCCGCAGGTACCAAGCAGGGCACTTCACGCATGAGAAGAATGATAAAACTCATACATAGAATATCGTTCCTTTGCGCGATGCTTTCGTTGGCTCATTAGCATACGTGTATACGTGTAGATATGGTCAGGCCCGTTAGATGGGTTCCGGTATAAAGGGGAATCTTCTTATTACATGCGATATAAAGGAGTCCCCGGAATATAGAAAATAGATCAATATATTAAGGAAATTAATTATCGTCGGACATACATATGATGTTATCCAATTTAATTCAATTTTGATATCATTTAATGACGCGTTCGATAAGTTTCAATTTTTTACGTGTCCGTTGGGTACAGTGGCATTTATGTACGATTTACGCAAAGAACGATAAAACCTACGTATAGGATACCTTCGTGATAAATTGCACCGAAGCTTACACGATAGTAACACGGGTAAGTATGAATTTCCCTTGCGGCACTTGCCATTTATTTATACATTTTTTTCGCGACTTCACTCCCGCAAGAGTGAACGGCACAAGTCAATTATGCAACGCGTATTAATTGCGTTATCAGTGTCTCTCCTTACTAAGAAATTGCAAGTAAGCTGGAATAATGAACCACCTGAGGAATATTAATGGCGCACGCACAAAATACGTAACGTCAATAGAATGTTCACGAAATTAATAGAAATTGTGCGTGAGGAAGTGGAGGGAAAAAGATGAGAAGGAGAAAACGAAACAAAAAAGAATTAAACAATACTAATGAAAGAACTAAATATAGAAAAAAAATCTTATGCATAATTTTTCATTAATATTCCAAATCCGACTCATTAAACCTGTTTATCTAATTTAAAAAATGTCTATAACTAATCATTATAATATATAATCTATAACAGATCCAGTTACAAGGTGATTATAACCAGAGTAAAAAATAGATAATTAAGGTAATATTTTACCAATTTGCCAGAATCTCGAAAATACCATAAATTTGCAAATATACAAAATTAAGTTTCTCCCGTCGTTTTCGCGATATCGCATTAAGAGCTGAGAATCAAGATAAGTTTCAGAACCGAACGGCAACACCTTAGCCACGTATACGGTTTACCAAATAATCTCTGTGTGCCATCGCGACTTCACGACAAGAACCCGACTCGAACTAGACTTCGTGTATCCCGGTGCCGGGCTCGGTTCTTTCTCGCTTAGGAGTGACATCATCGGCCACCTATGTCCTCCTCGCGTCCATCGGGCAAGCTAAGCACGTACTTTCGGCCAAAAGGAGCATTAAAATAGAAATATTGTCTGCCCGAAGTTGAACTTATAAATCAACAACGTGAAACGACGGAATCGTAGTCCGTAGGCATTGTTATACGCCGCGGCGTGTTCGTGGCTTTTCGGCCGCGAAGTCTACGGGCTGGGGGCCACGAACAAAAACACACCGGATGTCTGAGTTTCTTTTACGCGAACCAGCATATTTTCCATCTCTCGCGTGAGCGCGAACCGATGTTTGCATTAGGTGGGCTTCGGGATGAGAATTTTATACGTGAACCATATTCATTTCGTGCGGTACTATGTCATACGGTTACACAGCATCCTGCGCAGTGAAAAATCCTTTTTTTTTCACAATTTTAATTCATTTCTCTTGCGATAGGATGGAGATTTTAAAAATATTTTTTCATTTCAATGTGTTTTTCCATGGATTTTTTTTATTTACGAGTAATCACTTCCTTTTTTTCTTCTTCCTGCCTGGACCTAAGCTGAAATCGAACAAGCATCATTGATATTCACGCAAAGTCTCACAGGAACGTGTACGCAAACGTGAACTAAATTTTATTCAAAAAAAGTTTTCAAAAATGTTGTATATGACTCTGGCAATTTTTACAAGAGCACCAGCCAAATTTACGACTTGTAGCAATGTCCCAGGTGCGGTAGGGCGCTTTTTCCAGGAGGGGTCCTCCACTCGGGAGATGGGTAGAAAAAAATATCGTTCGAATCTCGAAGGACGCGAGCATCGCTCTCAAGTCCTTTCAGCCGAAGGACGCAACGCGTGTACCGTTACGTTCTATCGCACTGAACTGTGCAGTTTTTCAGCTTCGAGGTTCCTTTTTTTTTATACAACCGTAATTTACGAGGGGTGCCACGGTCAGGGTCGTTCGAAATGGAGGCAAACCACCAGGTAGAGGATGAAGTACAGGTGATGCAATTAAGTCTGACCTTGCTCTGGAAACATTTTCGCACCCTCGCGCAAAGCCCGTATAACTACCCTCGTATCTATATACAAGTCATACGGGAGTGGTTGGCACCAGGGGATGGTTGGCATACAACACGAGTTTTATATTCTCGTTCATGCAAAAATAACCATCGGATTGTCGCGATTGTATCACCATTTATAACGCAGGAGTGTATCAAAACTTCGCTATACCCAGTTCAAAATTATTCTATCAAACTTTCACTATACATGAAGATGTATATCACAGCTTCACTTATTCCGATCTATCAATGAGTTAACCTTACGTCGATATACGTAACGGTATGTTTACACGTAACCTAGCGACGTTGGCATTTATCGAATGACAATTGCCAACTAAATTGTTACTAAACGCAATCCGCGCCGTACGCTGGTCGTAAATACAAACTGCTTAGTCCCTCGCGGTTTCATTAATGTTGGAAAGTGGGTATTCGCACGTGATTTATATAGGGCGTATTGAAGCAGTAGCGAAGTGAGAACGCGCCCGGTTCGCCAGCACTCGGAACATCTCAGTTATCACCTGCTCTGTGAGTTGAGAACCGTTTTGAAAATTAATGGTCGACCATTAATTCATTATGCTCTCTTGAGCCGATACGTCTAGTATGGCTACTATAGTGTACGATATCTCGAGGCTGATTGTGAGTCCTTGGAAAAAAAAAACCCAGGAATTATCGCAACCCTTCATAAGCTCAACACGTGAAAAACAATATGGAGGAGACTTCGTTTAAAAAGAGGTATAGTATGTTAACGTTAATGTCTAGCAATGTCCGCGTAGCGGCGCCACTGTGACTCCAATTCTCATAAACCATGTTCCGTCGGCAGTTGTTGTTACCTTTGCTACCGTCGCTGACATGTACATTTTGACACTCGTTGACACCCACGCTGCTATTTATTGCGTCTAATTAACATCAATTGAAGTGTCGTTCGCACTGATGCAATTTGTTAAAGTTACGAGGGATTTTTGAGAGCGATAGAAAAATTACGTATACACGGCTATAAGGAATTTTCGAAATTTTTACAGTTATCGAGGTCTCTCTATATTTTATACCTTTGCATAATGGCGGATTTTAGTGGGCTATAGAGATCCTCTTTGCGAATGATAAATTCACGTGAAACGGGGTCTGGCCGCGGCTACAATTAACTTCCAGTCACGCTCTTGCTGCACAAATCACGGGATCATTACGCACAATGACAGATTGATGCTACGTGAAATTAAAAATGGTCCCGTACCTACGTACGCGTTATTTATGATATACTATCGGTTCGCTCCATTGACGCGAGGTGCCGTGCAGACTCTGTCAACTCGTTCGGAAAATTTACTCAATCTACTGGCTCGACATCCGGTTACTAAACTGAACCAGAACGGTTTTTATTGGCACTTGATTGATATTTTCTTGTATAATCTGTCAACGTAGATTTGCGTATGGGAGAAGTGCGATCGGATGCCTATAGGCTGATTGCATGACAGGGAATTATGCGAAAATAATTAATTCGCTATACTCTGTACAGATAAGATAGTACACATTGTAATTGGGCGATTGACACATTTTCTGATAAATGAGATTTACGTTTTCTGGTATTTTAATCTAATAAATATTCAAATCAATAGAAGGAATTCGAATAGTGATTTTAGTCTGTTTTGTCATCATCGGATGCCAGAAACATCGAGTGAACAACTAATGCCAGACTGAAAGTGATTCACCGAACTCCTGAAGCATTCCAACGACAAGTGCATTTGGATTTTAATGACTTAATGAACAGTATGAGAAGATATGATAAAATGCTCAAAAATTTTGTTCCTGCCCATATACTCGTTTCTGAACGTAAGAGAGATTTGGAAAGTTTGAGAAGTTTATTGTTTTGCACGAAACGAAATTTTCCGAGGGTAACAAAGAAGAATAACTAATCGCAAGAGAAATAAACGAACCGACGCCATCGAAATAAGAAATCTCAAAAAACACAGCCCTGAGATAGTTACGTATTGGATAAAGCGGATAAGGAGGGACGAAGCGAGCGATTCTCTTTCGCAGGGTTGATGCAAGAGGAAGGGTGGTCCTTTATCATCGGAGGGTTTGTTAAGTTTCGGGCGTCACTTATCTTGCGGCCGCGGGCACTTGGCGAGAGGGTAGCGGGCTCACTCAAATGGCCCTGGTTTGCCGGGGTGGGGCTAAAGGGGGATGCCTGAGGCTTTCGACTAGTAGCTAAGGTGTTCGAGGAGGGGTTCGAGTTGGATGCTGGTTCGAGTGTTCAGAGGAGGTAGTGGATCGGCTGACGTCGCGACACCCCAAGCGCTCCAGGCAAGTTCTCGAAAGTGTCGGCTAAACTGATATGAGAAATGGCCGCTTCGTGCTGCCCGTAGGGGATGAAGGCGCCAGCTACCTATTCGTTATAGTTGGAAACGCCGGGTGCGTTGTGTTGTAGCTTTTACCCCCTTGCGACGGTGGCACCTATAACCTACCACCTATAAAATGTTCTGCCATACTTCTGAAACTTGTAACCCAGCTCTTTCAGCCCTAGTGGCTACCTTCTTCAGCTTCCCCCTTTCGTATGCACCCTGATGAAAGAAATATCACATATACCTCGTCCAAGAAGAGAGCAACACCGAGAACCATAAGACGACGCATTGGAAAACTCTGCGGATGGGGAGTAAAGGAGGTAAAGGAACGCTTATCACCGACTGCAGCCTTCTCGACCGTCGGATCCTTATTTATGGCCTCCGTCAGCCTGCTGGGCGCTACACCACCTATTTCACGGGTTCCAGACCAAACTCACTTTATTTTCGGCTGGTTTTCTTCTCAAAAATCAATGCCCCTGGGATCTTAAGAGCTTGCGGCTTGGAATAACTTCGTGCCTATGAAATGAGATCGTTTCTGGACCACTGTATACTAATGGTTTTCACGGCACAACCCTATTACGGGTAATGGGAAGTCGGAGATTATGGGGTGGGTTATATGCAAATTTTTCAGGAATCAATAGAAATTTAAATAAAAGCAATCTTGATGCAATAATATTTTTTTCGAATTTTGAATACAACAAATTTATATGTGGCAACTGTGATACTTGGAAATTATTAAAAACAATCATGTTTATGGACAGGGGCTGCTAGTACGAATGCCAACAGTTTTCTGAGGGATAGTTCAGATATTTATGACGTTATTGAACTCCTATTCACAAAGTGTATTGAATCTGATTTAAGATAATACTATAAGTCATGAACAATACGTACAGTTCGTCTATTGATCCCGGCAATGTTGACGTATAAAAATTATTGTAAAGTAAAATCGATTTTTTCTTGCCATTATTTTTTGCTACTGATATAAGTGATTTATGTTATTTCTCTCTTAGGACATATTTGTACGAGACTGAGGAAACCGGATCGAATCTCTAATGAGAAATACTACATCATGTTTCCTGTTAAAGACAATACAATGGCCGACAGCGTATGGATCGATAGATCACAGCATCGTACGCGCACGTGACAAGTAATAACGTCCCGCGCGAACCGAAGAGATAATCGACAAACGATAATTCCCTGCGGTTAGGTATCACGATAACTACACTGCATAATTATTACATTTACCATTCAGAGTGTACTCGAGTTTGAATCGCCAGGGAATCTCTGAAAACTGGATTACACGTAAAGAACTGAAGCTGGAAACAATTTCCATGCTTGTTTTACACGCGTTGACAGTACACTAGGGAGTTTTTTTTTATAAAAAAAATTAATCTAATAACGCGCACATTTTTACAGGCACTAGCAAGGAAATTTTGAAAAACAGTCTCGTTAAATTTAACAGAGAATAATTAAGGTACTGCAAGTGTCCTATGAAAAATGTACCATTATTAAGTTAGCTCTATATTCATTACAAGAGTCCAATAAATTTCCCACGTTTCTAAAGTAATATAGGTTTGGAAATTAAGCATGGAAGGTCTGAGGGATCTGAGTAACAGTAAAGAAACTCAGTAGCCGACGGAGCATGTGCGCAAAACGTTTTGGCGGGAGGTCAAATATCGTAGTCTATGGGAGGATGAAGATATGGTAGAATCGCTACAAAGGGACCTAAACAATGTTCAGTCATAACAAACATCGCAATAGGTACATCTAAAACGTAAACAACGAATGAGTGCGTGACGCAGCACCATCTATAGAAACAATAATCATGATCAAACTTACCGGAGCGGCCAAAGATGAAGAGTTCAGCGAAAGAGGACAGTGGCATAGGGCTGCGGAGAGTTCCGCACTCGTAACCTCTTCGTCATGATAACAGCTAGCAGTCTGAAGCCGGCGAGGAGTCCCCGGGACTGCAATACGAGTAGAACGTCGTGCTGCCCGTCGACGTTCCGTCGTTTCGACGGTGGCAAAGCGTAAGAAGTAAAGAGCGTTTCAGTCCCGGCGCCCGATCTCCCGTTATCAAAGATGTGATACGATTAGGTAAATACTGTCATAAACGCGAAGAGGCTCGCGTGTTTATCGTTATCGCGGAAGCGTACCCGATCGTCGTCGTACGGATGACGCTCTCTCGCGGGCCAAAGCAAACTTGTCGGATGGCAATACGTGAGTTAAATGTTCACCGCGGATGGTTTACGGCCGATAGTCCCCACCTCGGACCGCCACGCGGCGCTGGCTACGCTCTCGTCGTGGTTCCGTTCGCTCGTTCCTCGTGTGCTAGTCCTCCTCCTCCTCCCCTGCCTCCCCCTCATCCACCACCTTCGCCTCTTGCCCTCCAGGCCCCTTGTTCGAGCACCCTCCACACCCCACCTCATCCTGCCCCAATGTGGCGCTCCTCTCGACCCCTGACCCTCTTCGCCATCACGTCCCAGGGCCGTATACCCTCTGCCTCTGCTATACCCGGACCCTAACCCATCGCACATTCCCCTCCGAAGCCAACACCAAAACCGATCCCTCTCCGTGGCATAGCGAACCAGCACAACCAACCGGCCAGCCCTAACGCTCCTGTCCCACGTCCGACGCGGTGCAGGAGGCGGAGAGTCGGGGAGCTCTAGACGGAGAGATACTTATGGGCGGCCCACAATACGCGACGGAGAAGAATGGCAGGCACACGCGCGCCAACACACGGATAAAACGGGATTTATATGCAAGGGCGTTGTTAATGGGAACGAGGGGATGGGCCATGGTGTCTCTGTTACTCGTACGATCTTGTTATGGCGTTTCACTCGCGCTCGCGGGGACGATCGCGCTGACGTAACCAAGCACGTGACCCTGGCTGGCCAATGGGATCGACTCTTTTTGAATCTCCCGCGGTATTGGAACGTATAGGCCATCTCGGGCTGGTTATCATCGACATGCACGTGCGGGATTGAGCCATTACCTGGTGCTTGGCGTTATAGGTATAATTATATAGCGTCGCGATACACATCGAGTAATTGTGATTTGTGGAGCTGCTTCGCACACACTTCACCCCGTCGCCACGTGGTGTACACCAACGGACCGATACGACCGGATGAGTTTCGATATATAAGTTGCTCTTGAACGATGGATATTATATGAATTTATTGAGAGATCGAACCTCACCGTTGGACTTCCGGTTCTTTGTTCTTGTTTTTTTTTTCTTCATGATTTTCGAACCACTGTTGTTACGCGAATTTTCTCATACCGCTTTTATCGTGTTATATTTATATGGGGATATAATTGGATTATATTGCACTGTACCTTTTTTTCAACATGGCGGTTGTTTCAAAGAGTGATACATCGAGATTGGCTAATTTTTGTCGCGAAATTATTGTGAAAGTTTTTATCGCTTTATGCACAGTGTGTTATTATTTAACGGTTGGAGGAGCTGTTTGTGCGGCTTTTGCGTAGACATCTTGCGTCTAAAGTAATCCGTCGAACGATTATGATCGTAGAAATATTATCATTGTTTACACTTTATTCTCTTATCACTTCACTTACTTTTACACATTTTTTCACTATTTTCATTACAACTAAACGGCATACTGCATTCATAGATTTTTGATCAACGTTATTCTGGCTCGGCGAGGAGTGGTTCACTTGCCTAGAAATAGTCCAGATCTGCGAACACATGAAAAACCAAATGGAACATTGACACGGATGCTATAGACTCGTGTTTCGACAGTGTATACACTGTCGACAGCTGTATACAGCTACAAACTGATTCGCTTCAGTCCCAACCAGTCATAAAATACTTTCAGGCCGTCGGTAAGTTTTCTTTTACGATATTTTCTCCCATTTTTAGCGTTTCCCACCATGGGGGTACGGCTACCACATTTCACAACAGATTGTGTAACACTACAGTACTGTAATAGCTACAAGTTTACAGTTAGAGTATGAATTTGGTCAGCTTCCAAATTTCTTGATAGAAGTGACTCAAACTAATTATATTCAGTTAGTTAAAATTGTTTATTTCGTTTTAAATTCTGACCCTTCCTATATAGGAAATAGATGATTCTAAAGTCAGCGGAATTGAATCCGTAATTCAATTCGCTTATGGTAAATTGAGGGTTGGCAAGTTTTTGTTGAACACCCCTCGAGTTTATATACTCAGGCTCGGTTTCCATGTCACCACTCTAAATTGGATTCTCGCTAGGTTAAAGCACGCCATCGCGAAATTGTATCCCGGCGACGGCCAATTCTGCTACTTGCGAATTTAAATGGAGTTCGCTCGAAAGCACGGCCGAATGTAAATTCGGAAAATCCTCAATTTGACTGTATCGTCGATGACGGTAGTCAGTATTTCATGCTGTATTTATTATATACATCGCTCCTGTTGCCACGTTCAAAACACAAAATTCCACTTTCAGAATGTTTTGCAGCGGACAGTTTTGGGAAAGATTCCGTTATTATAGCGCATCACGCATCGAGTGGTATCGACAAACGAGATTTATTGACCAATAAATAGTTTTCCGACATAAAATCAATGAGCTGGAGCCCGGCTTCCTTTCCGCTATACGGTATCTCTTTTGCCAGCGTGCATTAAATGTGGAAATATATACAAGTAAATAAAACTAAAATCATATACAAAACTTATCGCTCGATACATAGACTTTCCGCCAAAGTTTTTCAGAATTTCTCAAAAATCCATTTAAAATCGATGAAGAAATCTTGAAAATTATTCATTCAAATATTCTTAACTCTTTATATGTCTTTCATATCGTATTATACCTATTCGAGTAATCAATACACCAAAAGTCTCTTCGTACATAAAATACAGAAATCAACTACAATACAAAATAAAAAATTAACACGCAATCCAATTAATAGAAAAAATAATCATAATTGCAATATTATTATTTTATACGATTAACTACTCAAATATAATTTAATCGTACAAATAGATAAAATTTCAATATCATTATCACCATAGTAATTAACTCCGTATGCAATAAGACTTTAAAATTCAATCGTCTCCAAGGGCATCCGTCACAAAATCTCTGAAATCTAATAAGAGAATCAATGATGCATTATGCAATGAAAACAGCAACGTGGCCAGCACGTGGTTACCAGATCATTTCTACTAGTCTTGGTTAGGTAGGGTCCGGGAGCACATTCACAGTTTGACGGAATGTTATTGCGGTCATAATCGCAGGCGCCAACAGGTGTGAGCTCGTACAATCCTACACGTAAACGTATATAGCGTAGAAGCGTGCCGACGGGTGAGTGGGGTATATACCTATATTACCACCGGAGGGCAATAAAGACCCCCATCCCTATAATCTGTGGCGGAAACAATAACTAAACAGGCAGCCAACCAGCAAGTGAACGAGCCACCCAGTACTGACCCACTGTCATTCATAACATCAATAGATTCAGCGTCCTAAGTATCTTAATACCAACATTAAGAAGTCTCAAACTATGCCAAGACGCATAATTAAATTTCCAAGCAATTTGCTCAATTTAATGGCTCTAAAAAAAATTACAACGAGCACTGTATTCCTATATATGTATTATTAATAAGACTTCAAAATTCCAGTAGCAATGATTTAAAAAATTTTTAATAATATTCCACATAAAGCAAATAAATCTGTATTTTGTTTAATTTTTCGAAAATTTCAATTAACGAATATTAATTTTCCTGAAAATTTCTCGATATTCGAATAAGACGCCGGCGTTTTCACAAAGGATATTCTACGTCAATCCGTCCCACATACCTGTATGCGTATTTTCCCGTATGGGACGTATCCAGTATGTAAGATGACTCTCTATAAATGGCTATAACATCCAGAGTCCCACTCGTATAAAGACAAGTACCGGTAGTGTGGCGTGTATCGTCCGCAGTATAATCGTGCAGTATCCGTGCGGAATCCGCAGGTACGTATTCACCGTATCGGTTCTTATACGTAGGAAGGCACGAATACCGTTCAGTTTCCGCGCTCGTGGAATGCATATATCTACCAGCGCATGCTCGTGCCACAAATACCGAGTGCCCTGTGCAATATCACGATCACAAAGTCACTAGCTGTATATACCTACGCGTATACTATGGTCATTGCGGACGCACTCACACTGATGTAAGAGGATCTTAGTTATCTCCTGACTCGATCTACTTCCTTATCGCTGCGCGAAATTGTCCTGCCCGCCCTGGCAGGTTCCTGCCTCGTTGCTCCTGCAAAAGGACCCCGGCCCTTGGTTCGTGCTCGTACATTACCACTGAGAAAAAAAAGACCATTCTAGGGACATTTAATTTCCGAAGACCTTCCTTCTGGCTCCATTCACTGCAGTACGGCCATCAGTATAGATATATCTATATAGTTAGAACGACTGGGGGTATAGAATTTAGATCAGTAATGATTTTTTGCTATACGGTATGTATATGTTAATGAATATTTATTTTAAATTAAATACAAAATTGGAATGACTTTCGTTGTTATTTTTTTGTATTCCACAAAAAGACAAGCTGAACTTTCACTGCTTTTTCACGGCAGGGAAAGTTTCGTTCGCGCATGCGCACGTGATACTGCGCTTAATAAAGATGCATGCCGGTATGCTAATCTTATCGCGGCTCTAGTCTCGTAAATTTACGACTAATTTGGTTAACAAGAACATCTTGAATTGGGTACTGGTTGTATCACTATACTGCTCAAATGGCTGCGTTAAATAGTGCGTAAGGGTTGCGCGGGGCATGAATCCCTCGGTGCTTACGCGTGTTCGCACTATCGGAATAAGTCGTTATGGGGATGTTGAAGCTATCCAGGTGAAATTCAACATCCTACAGATTTTCGATGCTCGTTATTCTTGATTAGGGAAAAACGTATTTTTATGTCTCTTTGAATCCTTTTATATCATGTGTGCTTTGATTTACGATATATACCGAATACTTGTCTACGACGGTTTGTATATTCCTGATCCTTATGTTTAGTGTGGCGTGAGTATATACATATATAAGATTCCTCGAGCATAAGCTTCTACGGTTCGATGCTAAGTGCCGGGAGGGTGTGAAAAGCTGGGCGATATCATAAAAGTAAATGTAGCAATAAAACGTATAGTGGAATATTGAAAGGAATCAATACTGAACGACGACACTGCGCGCCATTCTTGTCATATCTACGAACAACACGCAGTTTGTGGTTCACGCATTTCCAAACCATGAATATCTTATGTACTATATACATGGTGAAAATATGAGCTACCTTATTATATCCTTATTCCTGAAATGGATATTTTCTCCTTTGCATATGTCTTGTAATTAGGTTTTCGTATAATTATTTTTTTAGACACTTGACAACTTGGATCTCTTGACAGGGCAGTCACATTTTTTTATCTTCGTTATATGGAACAGCTGTTTTCGAAATGTGTCTCATGCTCCTCGTAAGGGGACGCATGTATCTGAAAACAGGTTTTATGCCTGAATTTATAAAAGAGATAGAATAAACGAATATTCTCACGATTTCTCAATTTACTTTACGTACATTGTAAACAATACATTGTCTTGCAGGTAATAATATTTAGAGGTTATTTCAGGCAAAATATTCATTATTTAATGTGTATTCGCGGGAATGCTTCGACCTCACATATAACATTATTACATTTAAGTATTATCGATTTCCTAATTTACATAAAACAACCATACGACTTCTCTTAGTGGGAGAAGAAAAAGACACAGTCACCAGATTAAAAAGGGAACACGATCACACCTATTAAAAGCACCCGGTCAGATTCCACGATGCATACTAAAAAGTCATCCTTAAGCTATACAGTAGCGCGTCATGTAATTTAGATGGTCATCCCTCCTATAATTAACGCTTTCCACATATCCTTCCCCCATACATAAAATATATTATTTCACTCATTAGCCACTATCTAAAGGACCATAATGCAACCCCAAACCATTCCATAACACTTTACAAACTATAATCCCAACCCTAAGCCCAAAATCTTCCCACGCTGTCCCCAAACATTTCGTATTTAACTCCAAAGCAAAACTACCGTTAAATTCATAACAAAGAGCTGTCAATATCCCCTTTAAAAAAATGTAGAAACAGTATCGGTATCTCTAACCAATTTTATAGTCACTTGGTATTTCACCCTAGGTTTTGAAAATGTCCGCACGAATTTAACGGCGCTATAAAATCCTGTTGGCGGTGGTGGCACGCGACCCGAAAATCCCCATTTTGCCAGTAGGAGAAGGAGAATCGTCCCAAACTCACCACCCACTCAGCATCAGTGGTAGCAAAAGTGGAGGAACGAGGAGGAGCCGAGACACTCACTCCTTCCGCCACGTATATCCTCATTTGCCTGTCATGTTTTACAACTCGTCTCTCATTTCACGACCGCTAAACGTGATGGACGGCTAGACTTGCTCTCTACCACAAATCATAAGGGTCTTCGCTATGTACTTATATATACGTATATAGTGTGGCCTGTGCTAGTTGGAGCGCCTCGTTATTTGGTGAATTATTGCACTACGGAGTTACGTAACGAATAGCGTGGCCCTCCTCCTTTAGAGATATCGCCCGCCTGGGGTTTCGAATGCCACGCGTGCCAACTAATTAAACGGTAATAAAAATGCACGCTACCCATCGCCACTCAAGAACAAGCCAATGGAATTTTTACACCGCGAGTTCTATCGTCTCCTTGATCCTTTTGCCGTTGGCCATTTGTTCCTTGCACCATTTGTATGCTATAAGGTACCTATACATATATGTGTATATGTATAGGTATGTAGATGTTGGTTCGATAGCTTGGATCAATTTTCAACTATATATTTTGGAATTATTTTAAAATTTCTAGAGTTGTGTGTAAATTAAGAATACCACGAATTTAATTGACCAAATAGTACAGAAATTTATTTTTGTCTTTAAGGATTAAAACATTTTTTATTGCCTTGATAAGGGTTACGATTAAGAATTTCATATGAGTTTTGCGATATTAAGGGTGAAAATATCAAAGGTGCAAGGAGAGAGAATTTCGGCCGGTGTCGCTGTTGATATTGCGGAACAGTGAAGGGTCCCTTGTCCCTTGGGTTCACCATGTTATCATATATATTAATAACAATAAAACTTATAATTCGCGTTGGGCTGGTACTGTGGATTAAAATGTTAATTTTAAATGTCACTGCTGACACGCAACCCTCTTTCTTTATTATAAGATACGCACGTAAATTATACCAATGCTAAGGTGTCGAGATGACATAATATTCTCAAAAGGACTGAAATTTTTCTCAAGATTCTTGCGATTACTTACAAGAAAATGTACCAGATTGTGTATTAAAAAACAAAATTAAGGGATCTTGTAATATATGTGAGAATCATGTGTGTTTTAAAAGTTTTCAGTAAAAATAAAACAACTACCATACGGAAGGAATGGTCCAACATGAGTCGACGGATGAAAGAAATTTTAGGGAAAAGTATGGCCACCCCTGTACATCCCTCTCCTGGACTAATTTAAAGTTTGCCTCAAATTCAATTATGCATATCTCGCCCCGACCCGCTTTAATAAAGGACGTTCAAAACTAAATTTTATAGGGCCTCTTCTCTAAAGTTACCCCTATTAGACTTTCTCTTCTCACACACGCGTATAAGAAAAAAAAAACTAGGAAATACGTAGAATAAGAAAACAAAGAATAACGAAAACAAACGAAACTCCAAAGAAGTAAACATTGTCTCTCAAACGTTATAATAAAATTCCACAGATTTCTACCGCCTGCTATCCACCCTTGGAAATTTACAAGGGGTGTCAAAGTTTACGCGGTCACGATAAGTCTCAGAGCCACGCAGCAAAGTGGTTAGAGGTTTCAGAATAGTCAGATACGAGGATTAGCAGGATCCCTAATGAATCTTAGAGAAGGACCCTGAAAGCAAGTCTCGACTTCTGAGAGGCAAGTAAGAGGATACTAGCTATGCTACAATATAGTATATGTACCTAGTATCACTATATACTACCAGTAGCACGGATACCACTTCCATACAACTATACCCGGGTAACTTCGTCTAGGTTGTTGGTCTCTTGGTAGCTGGTTCAGTTTACAGTTTCTAGGGAATCAAGACTCCTACAGACTCCTTCTCGAAATAGTCCTGCTGGTCCATGTGCACTTAGCGAAAGCCACAGGGTGGCGGATTCTGCGGCGAAACATTGGTACTCGCGACTAGTCTTGTTTATTACACCCACGTAATTATAGTTATACTTGGTGACCGCGTCCGTTTCAGCCATGATGGTCGCGATATGGTCGCGTTTACGGTTCACCAAGCGATTTGACGCCCGACCTGGGACTCGCGACCGCAGATGCAACCGCAACCAGACATAATATGCACTCTGCGTGGTCGTTAATCTTCGTGTAAACCAGTCGTTCGAATTTATCTATATTTACCATGACATAATTCACAATAACTAAAATCGAAACGAATAACATAGAGACTCCTTGTAAGCTTAAAATCAGTGCAAAAATTTCAGGGATATTCAATATCCACACAGATTACATAAAATGGCGCTGAAGAGGCCGTGGATGTTGGGAATCGATCGAACCTCGTGGCACGTGGCCAAAAATAAGGGGAGGAAATGATGAATGTCCTTAAATTACCGAATGGGTCATCGTTCATGGTAAGATCGTGGTTGGGGTCGATGAGAAAGAGAAAAATAAAAATGGCAAAAGGACACGTAAGGAAAGCTAGCACATAAGGATTCTAGAGTATTGCCACATATGTGACTATACATGTATAGTATATATATTATATACGTATACCAATATAAAAAGCAGAACTGGCATCTATATACAATGTAACTATACACCATATTACCAGCTAGTAGATAACAGATACAATGGTTTTCAGTTGGCGTGCGTGAGTTTTTCGGTAAAGATGGCCGGGTGGATCCATCCTGGGCCCTTCCCTTCCGATCCCGTTGGAGGCCGCGAAGACACGCACATGTACCTGCAGGTACGAGAGAGAGTTGCTCTGGCGAAGCACGGACAGGCGCACACGTCGTTGTACGGGGCAGGTATGGCGTAGTAGCGAGGCGGCGCGTTGGTAGCGATAAATCATGGGTTACCACATTGTAGCCCAGTAAATCATCGGACGCGGGGAACGCGAGAGCTTCCCAGCGTGAAATGAAACGAATTCATCTCTGTCAACCCCCACTACGTGCCTCCCTCCATACGCCTCTCTTCGTTTCTGGCTCTCGCGGCATGACGCTCTCTTTTCTCTCCCTTGCAAGCATCCAGGGTAGGTGGAAGACACCTATATGGGAGACTTTTTACATATGTGAACATACATGTATATGTATATACTTATGTGTTTCTGTCTTGTATATATATATGTATGTAATACTTGCCGAGGCCCCACCCAACCTTATGTGTAAATATATGTACCTTTATATATACGCCTACCTACCCTGGCGTCATCTCGCCTCTTTACACGCACGAAATTTTTCTTGCTATGCCTTTTTTTTGTTCTCTTTTCTCCTTTGGTTCCGCACTGTTGGTACGATGTACCCTTGGGACTTGTAGCTTTCTTTGAGATACACTTTTCTATACGGGGAATATCGTACCTTTTTCCTTTGATTTTCTTAACGCGATATGTGCTATGCACACGATACTAAATTATGTCCTGCTACAAGCTTCAGTAAGATGTAAGGTAGATGCTACGTATTAAATTAAAAAAATATAGTAACGCCATGATAGTGGTATTTCGCAACCAGAAGCGTTATGTGGTACGCGTTGCTAAATTTGTCAGTGAGGAAAATAATAATTAAAAGTTGAAGCAAAGAGATGAAAAGAAGGATCGAGAAAAGCATGAAAGAAGTAAAGTATCTAGCGCGACATATATCTTTTTTTTAAGTTCACTAGAAGCACACACCATTCAAGACAATGGACGCGAAAGGGAGTCGCTTCGCGCCGAGAATAGTCGTGGCGTCTTGGAGCGTCGCGACGCAGGGGTCCTCTCGCCTCTCGTAGTAAAAACAAATAGAGGTCCTTTTCAAATAATAAAGTGTCGACATACTTTATTTTCCGTGAGATTCTCTCGCGTCCGCACAGAGACACTATACGTGTAGTATATCTAGTATAGACGCCTCAACGAAATCGGGATACCTTTCCGTCGGCTCCCTTGTTCATTTTCTATGAGTTTTGTTTTTCTTCTTCGCGCTTACTTTTTGCCTCCCTTCTTCTCCTCATCACTTCCATTTTCTTGCGCGGCCCCGGATCCGCTTCGCTCTCGCCTTCCCGTTGCTACGCCTCCAAGGCGTCGTGACGCTGCTCTGGTCCTCCTAGTGGGCGAGTAGGCGCCCTCGCGAGGTTCATGTCATCACCGCAATATTTATCGTAATTTGATACAAGCGGGCCAGGAACAAAAAATTACTGCTAGCTGAAGAACCAGAAGGGAGGCTCATACATCCTGAGCAACTCAGACGCAGCCGCGCCTTCACCACCCTTTACCTCAAGTTCTCCTGCACACTCCATTCTTCAGTCCACCCTTACTTTGGTTGGTAGCTACGTACACTTCGCTGAAAGTTTCAGTATTACAATGCTATCCGATGTCAACCTCTGTAAGAGTAAGCCTTGACTTTTAGTTATTCATTTTTATTTGAATACTTTTTTTATTTTGTCATAGATATATGTAGATATAGATATAGTCATCTTTATGTCTGTCATAATTTTTTTTTCCATGAATTTAATTTTTTCCTTATTGCATTAAAGATCATCGATCGTGTGGAATGAACAGTGCTAGGGTGTACTTCTTGAACGTAGGGACCACGAGCGGCATGATCAGGGCAGCGGTAAACTTTCTGACCTCTGTACACTCGTTGATTTATGAAATTGTTACATTAATATATGTTATATCTTCCGATCTTCGGTCGTTTTCCCTTCTTAGATTTTTCGTCCTAATAATCTGATACTGGTATCCATATGATATTATGCAGTTAGTGGAACTACTTAAAGTCTGCCTAATAGTCTATGAAAGTAGGTAGAACTGCTATTAATCGAATTAAAGTCATCGGTCATGCCGACGTAGAGTGCAAGCAACGGTTACACTAATTAGGCGGCTCCTCCATTTGTCCTTTTATTTAATCAGTGTCCGTAGAGGGTGACTTAAGGGGGGTGGCGCCAGGCACGAACCTGATGGAAGAAGGTTTCTCGCGTTGCGGTGGCAGACTATTACGCGACTCCCACATAAATTGGACGTCGCTGGCTCGAAATGTATGTAGCAATAAATCCCTCGCGCGAAAATAATAGCGTCTCATTTTGTAAATGGCGTAAAACTTAAAATTGTGCCCGTATATTATATGGATGGAGGGTGACGCATCGCTATCGCTATCATGCTAGCGCCATTCAGTAAACCGCCATGCGGAGGGATCTGAGTGTCAGTGTAGGGGTGGGTTCCGTGCCGCTGCTACCCTATCAGCCTACCTACTTGCCTGGCCACCACCCCTCGCGCCCATATTGCTTATTTTCCTGCCTACCTATTTTCTTCGCGGTTTCACCACTGATTTTTATTTTTTTTTTTATTTTTCGAAGAATCTACGAGCCAACACAACGCCCGGCGTCGTTCGCGCGAGATATTGCGCCGCGACAATAACTCACCCTCTCCCCGACCCCTAACCTGTCCTTCTATCGGTCTGCCGAGTCTGCACCCCGTTACTAACCCATCCCCTTATGCTTGAAATCCCAACCCCCTCACCAAACCCCTGTCCGCAGTCGGGTAGAACTGAACACGTCCCCGCCACCCCTACAGTTGACTTCATTGCGTCCTGCGCACGTTTGTCACTGAACGTGTACATCACCTACCATCCTTAACCTCCCGCGTTACCCTTTTCCTAGTCCGTATCTACCACCCTGGACCCCACACAATGCACCTTAACCATCCTTTCAAGACTGGGCATCCGAAATTCGCCATTCCTCTGACTCCATTCGCCAAGTCTGATGTCTATTCGGATTTATGAGCAACACTCGTCCTCGACTAAAGCCATTCGAATGCTACGGGGAAGGTTTTTATTGGCTCTGGATAAGATGGAAAATGTCACAGAGGTGGAGACACCCTGGGGAGGATTTCTAGAGTTTCCTTAATGAAACTACGCTGGAAATTGTTCGCTTTAAAAAAATCTCCTGGAACTTCTCATCTATTAACGTTTTTACTGTCTGATGTAAATGGCGACGTGGCATGTTGTGTTAAAAAAATATATATAATTCTCTATACCTCCCATAAGTATATCTCCCGTATACCAATATAAATATATATATACATTACTAAAAATATCGAAATTGCACCGTTAATTAAATTCAATACAATTTTCAAATATCGTCGTAGCAGAATGGTTAAATCACAAGAGGGTGAAAGTCCTCTAAAAGGCTTTTCATTTTATTGCGGAAGTGGGTGAAAAAAAAAAGATAAGTGAACGTTAGAAGGTAATTGGTGTAGCTACGAAGCGGGGATCTCGAATGCGCTTCGAAGGTTAGTCGTGGCAATTTGGCTTTTTGCTGAGGAGTAATAAAAACTCTTGTGGCGAGGGGGGGAGGGATAAGGCGGTAGTGAGGAGCTGCGTGCGCGAGACAGATACGAGCTCCAATTTTCTAGCAGAGGGGTTGTCCAGGACTGGACGAACATCCCTCACTGTATTATTTATACGCGGCCGAAATTGGTGCCTGAGCATGCCAAGCACGCACCCTCCATCCCCAGAGATGGTCCGAGCAATGTCCTTTATTTCTAACGTTCTGTGCACCGCGAAAATATTCATAATACGTTCTCACAACTCGGGACGTTTCGTCGCATAGTTACGCACCTGCCCTAAATCAGTCGCCCTTCCAAGGAATATTAAGCTGCCAACGAGACCCAATAATGAACATTAGTTCACACTTCTTGACGATCTATTAAGAAGATAACTATATTAATGCAGGTAGATAATTTTTGGTCGAATCATCTCTAAAAAATAAATTCACGCACCTATTAATCGCAGCCTTTACGATTTATACAGTTTTTCGCAATTTTTAGTGGCCAAGGGAATAATTTATTACAGCCTTAAACACTTTGCTTAATTTCGTTGAAGAGTGCGCTTCAGTGTCTATGTAAATTCGTGGCGGCAGGTTCAAAAATATATATTGATAATTCTAAATAAGTTTTTTTATAAAAAAAAAAGATATGCTGATACTACAGTGACAACGAATATATTTTATTACAATATTTTGACGATTATGTATAAAAAAAATGTACAGAATACGTTAAAGCGAAAACAAAGATAATTCTTCGAAATCAAAATATATCTATAATAAGAACAAACTAATTGTACGTAGTAGACATCAGGTACGTGGTATCCTGGAAAGCTGGAAATCAAGAAACATTCTTCTTCAAGAATGCGTAGGTATTATTCCCAGTGGTACCAAAAAAAAAATGCCCTTTGGGATGGAGGAGCACAAAGCGTACGTTAGAGTAGGAACGTTATAGTACAAGGGAAGATAAAAGAAGGGATGGAAAGGCTGATCGAAAGCCAATAATTGGAATAAAGTCTTTGTCCCGCGGTAGCATTTCCAAAGGCAGATCTCGTTTCACGGCTCGATTCTGTCACGAACCAAGCAAGGAGTTTCAGGACCGCATTCTCGTCGAGGGGATAACTAGAAAACTTCTTTTTCCTCGGTCCCATCCCGGTCGGCGCCCACCAGGACCACGAAGTCCTTAGGTCCTTGACAACCCCCTAGCACCCACCACTCTTATCCTTTATACCCCTTGTAGCGGGAGGAGTATCTCCGCGGTGCGGGACGTGTTCACCCAAATGCGCTGTTAAAATTTTGGACACAATCTCTCCATTTGTCTTCAGGGACCCAGAAATAAATCTCCGACGGCTCAGCCAGCTAAAGAAAAATGCCGCCCCCGGTACCGGTGCTGTCTGTAGTCTCCAACCCCTCTTCCACGACATCATCCCCTCCATTCAGCCTCTCGTTCTATCTACCATCCCACTCTGTCTCACTCTCCTAGAGACTTTTTCTTCGTTTTACCGACCCTCCAAAGGACGCGTGCGCCCTACCACCACTCCACCCTCCCTCACTATACCGATGCTCTATCGATAAATCATAATAACAGTATTAACATTCCAACTGCTTCCTTTCTCCTACGGTCTATACTCACCCCCCTTCACCCTCTTCAGGATACATACCCTGTCTACTAGAGAACAATTCCACTTCCATATCCAACATGATTATATCCTGAGCTCTAGCAACGTGAACTTGTACCTTTTCAGAATACAAGTTATTATCTTGCGGTTATTTGAATCTCAAGTAAAAAGCTTTTGAATTGTTTGCCAAGGTTTATGTAGCACAGGATATAGTATGGAAGGCATCGAGATATAGGCAAACCCTTCGATCGATCTCTCAGGAGCGACTACCTTTCCACGCCAAGAGTTCTATGTCTGAATTACGAGACTATTGAACCTCCTGGGAAAGATCGAACGGATGTAAGCGATCTCAGAAATGAATGAATGACCGCGAGTGAATGAGTGAATGAGTGAATGACAATGACAATGACGTCATATATCAAATCGACAGCGGAACGTGTGCACCAGGGCGCGATGCAACCAAGTGCAGCAGACATTTGTGCAACCGTATGAAATACAAGTTGCGGATCAGGGATCTCTCGTAGTCCATAGTCGGCAGACGTGTGGACGTGTACACGGGGATGCCCACGCGGTGCGCGGCGTGCGAGGCACACGGCTCATGGCGTACGGCGCCGAAGACGAATGCACGTTTTGGCGAAGTGCTTTATATAACGATAATTCAGAAGATAGCGTTGTCGAGCGGAATGCGCTGTCTGTGAAGAGCCCGGCATAAAATATGTGTCTGGTATCTTATTCTTCACCCAGTTCCAAGCACCAAGACTCCGCTTAGGGGGTTGGACCATAAGTCGGCCGCGTTGTCCTTACTACGGTACGCAATGTTTCGCGTTGTATTATTCCACCCTTTTTTTTCTCTGTTCTGTCCTTTTGCCCTCCTTCTTCTTCTTTCCTTCTTACGCTGTGTATCTTCACCCCGCCCCAGGCTCGAATTATTATTATTACTGTTCCGGGTCTGGCTCCAGAATGTGGCTGCTGTCACATTAACGTCGTCCTGGAGAGCATCAACGTGGACGCTTCACTGGGCGCGGACATACACTCGCTCGCCATCTCGGCGACGACTCTCTCGACTTTTCGCCCAATTTCGTTCTCAACGAATACCTTGAGAACCACCCAGTCGCTGTGAGAATACAGTCGGTTTACTTCCGTTTCCTTCTTTTACTTATAGTTAAACTTTTTTCCTTCCTTCCTTCCTTCCTTTCTTTACGTTTCTACTACTTTCTTACTGGGTTTCGATATATCTCGGGACTTCAGATCGAGCTCAACGCTACTATCACCAGGAGCCATTTTTACTCCTCTTCGTAGTCTCTGGTATGACTGCCATTGAACTTTATCCAATGATACCGTTTTCAGGATCCCAAAGATTCCAAACCGATCCCAATAGAGAAGCTATCACGAGTCTAAGTGCACGTTGCCGGAATACTTAAACGATCCTTAGGACGATTTTTCCTGGGGACTTCATGAGGTTATAAGGAGATATACTTGCATACGCCATGGTGTCGGTAAATTCTTTCTTCTTTCATACCGTACACGCCTCCGACGCCCTTACCACCTTCGGCATCACCAACCACTAGTCCCTATCTGCATGATACTTTGGAAACAGAACGTCGTAAATGTATGCAGCGACACGTTCCTCGATCCTCTCCTCGCGCAGTATCCTCTGGCAATCTCCCCACTGTTCTCGTGAGAGAGACTGACTCATAGCGTGCAAGGACTCGATAATATACATAGACCATATATATACGCGACACGTGTGTTCTTTAACGTGTAAAGACATAGAGTATAACGAGAACCTAGGAGACTCTTTGCAGAGCATAAGTTTTCCACGTGGTACGTGCTTACGGACTAGTTTCACTTAGGGGTAAATTCAACGAAAATATATCGTAGATACAATGCATATTTACCCCTAGACTATGTAAAACCAGTATCCACTTAGTCACACGATAAATACCGATAGCTAATAGAAATACGATTAGGAGCATAAGATTTACGGGTAATATACCTAATTTACCTAATGCGTAGCTACAGTATAGTTATATCTAATACTCCACAGCCTATTCCAAAGGATCGCAAGATAAGGCAGGATTCCGAATGGCGGAATTTGGTTAAACTCGGTTAACGGATTGGATCTCGAGCGTGACCAAGCGTTATATAAGGTTCCAATGCATTACCCGGGGTATAGTAGAACCGAGCCAGTTCGCAGCGTGCAAGCTCAGAGGCTGGAATGGAGTCGTAGGATAGCAATTTCGGGCGAGCAGTAATAAAGCACGTCTGCGCGCCGAAATCCTGATGAATGGCCGCGCTTAGGCTTGAAATGGAGAAGCGACGAAGCATTCGCTTACTCGCTTACTCGCTCTATTCTCTCACTCGCTCGGCATAGCTAGATATAGCTCAAACATTGTTACCAATCTTTCCGTTCTGCTCCTACGCCTTTTCTGACATTTATTCTCTGCATTTCCGTCAGTCCTTGTATTTTCATTATTCCTTGTTCCTTATTGTGATCTTCCTTCTCTCTCTCTCCCCATTGCTACTGTATGTCTATTCTGTATTTATATAGTATTGCTACGTGTGTGTACGCAGCTTCATCTCGTGCCTCTTGGCCATGTTACGGGCTTTCCATTGTAGGTGGCCACCCCCAAATTCTCACCCCCGTGTCGTGCGAGCGGTACGTGTGCATGCGTGGATCGCGGTGCCTCGCATACATATAGTGGCGCGTGGAAAGAGGGATGAGCTCCAATAAATCTGCACATACCAAATTGAGAATGTAAAATACATGCGGAGCGCGTCTGCGGGACTATACGTAGGATTTATCAGGGCTGAACCTCGATGGGCAGGTACGAGCTTAATTTATTCGCCTGGTTAGGACTCGATCCCATGTTGCGCCCTCTTAATTCGTGCGTTTTCGACGTAGAGTCTGGACAAGAATTAAAATTCTTTACTCCAGATTCACGTGCGTGTCTTCTCGCTGCATCAAAGACATAGCCGATTGTTTAATGATAATAACGATTTAGAAAAAAAAAGGAACAGTGACGTAACTAATTATTTGTAATTTTTAATTAAAATGAAATTACGTCAATATCAGTGGTAGATGGTAATCGTATATCCGTTATTTCATTATTTCCATTAAGGATATCCGGTTGAGATTTATATACATAGTCTCATTCAAAATTTGTATAGCTAAGCTCTTCGGATGGCCACTCTGTCCTAGTATATAACTTTTAGGACACAGTGTATAGCGAGAGGTTCACAAGGAGGTTACAGGAGGCAGCCTAGTACCTATAGCAGCGACTGCTGGGCCTCTAAATCAGCCTCCGTGTCGTGATTCATGGAGGGCAACCTCTTGGCCCCATCTCCCACCTCTTCCATCGCCTCTTCCTCCTCAACTCCTCCGCCATCTTCACTCTTTACCCTTAGCCTCACCTCCTCCCCGCGTGTTCGACCCACTTCACCCCCCTCGCTACACTTCACCTTCAAGCCATATACTCTTATACGACTCCTTCGGCAGTGACCTCTTGCGCGACCCTTTTACCTTCACCCCTCTGACCACCATATTGGTCCAATCCACCATCCACACCTTTCTTCTTAACCGTATAGCACCACTCTTCATCGACCATTTCTTGCTGAGAAATATTATGCTCCTTTTATTTTTTATTTTTGTCCACTTCAGAATGATCATCATCGACTTTAGAACGACTGTAAACGATGTTTGCGCGCAGCATAAGTGGTTTGTCCATTTTATTTGCTGGCAAACTACCCGCCACTAATCCTTTATCTACTGTACTAGTTCGGTACCACGACCTTGGCCAGGACGCCGGCGGCTGGCGTCCCATTACGCCGGACACTATTTTTCCTAGAATACTGTTGTGTGTCCAGCTTTTATGAAGTCGCGAGGTTTAACCGCACGTAAGAGAACGACATAGTCGATTGCGAGCAGCTTTATCCTGCTATCTCTGTATAATGCGCATGGAGTACATTAGGCTTATGGTGACATTTCACGAGAAATATTGATTAAGAATTGACGAGTACATGCATCTTAGTGAGTTACTAACCTATCCGTTTACGCGAATTGACAAATATCCTGATCGTGGACGGAATAGGTCAAACCAGTGGCAGTGGGGACAACGGGTTTTCAGTGCGTTGCATAACTTTTTCAATACTGATAAAGAACTCGAGTAAGATGTAAACTATGATCGATAATGAAATAAATTTCAATTACACTAGCTACTCGGGTACATTCAATTACAGCGCCATTATCCGCTGCTTAATAGCGATTCAGCAGCCTCGATACGAGCATTTGATTTATGTAGAAGCAATTACTGTCCGCGTTACCTTGCGCCCATTTCGGTCGACTTACCTATACCATCTCTCTTGAGGTTCTTTCTCTTTTTTTTTTTGGTTTTCAACTATTACTATACTCTGCTTTCTTTTTCATTCTGCAGTTTCCCATACGATTTCTTCGCTAGCCAAAGGACTCGTCTATAAATATAAAAAACTTGCCAAGTCTATACGGGACCGATAATACGAAGTCCTAGCATTTTATTGCAGGGTGATATAACATTTTTGAAAATGTAAGGAAGCTCGTTCAACTGTAAGTTCCGCTCGTGTTTTTCCCATTGTACAACTGATGCTTAATCACGCAAGCTACGTCGTATTAGAAGTACAGCGGTTCGTCGCGGCTTCATAAAATATACCCTTACAGAAACCCTGGAGATATCTGTAAGAGAAGGCCATTTTCAAGCTCATTGAATAGACAGGCATGGTTCTATGACCGCAGAGCGTGCCAACTCCATTGTAGCGCCCTCCACCACTTTATTCCCTTATTCTCTCCACTCGAATCTGCACTATATCGTCACCCGTTACCTATACTTTAGGGTCTGTCTGAACTAATGATAATAAAACACCTCTGGCTCCTGAACCGCTAGTTATACCCAATCCGCGTGCGAATAGCAGGCCAGTGACTTTATTACCCGAAGTCTCATAAAGAACCTAATCCATCCGTAGGAAATAATGTAAGGTAGATATTACGTAAAAAAAAATTTACACAAAACCACTCAATAAAAAATACCTATAATTTAAAATAAAAAATCATCGATTTACGTCAATTTTTATTACAACAATTTTTTTATATAATAAAAATAACGCTACGGACTTTCTGTTTTTTCGCCTTTGCAAGTCATTCTCACAAGGGTTGCTAAGGGATACATTTAAATGTCGAACCTCATGACGGAGAGTCAAGGCTTGTTTTTAATTAATGGGTCTACTTCTCTCGCGCGGATACAGACTCAATTATTGTCGATGCTGCAGAGGCGTAGAACGAGGTGGAATACGAATTCGTGCTCGTACTCGTATTGGTGCACAGATGGGAATACGTAAGGAAGCAGGGCATGAGCAATGGCTGGCAGCGCTCCGTAATAATGTTGTCTTCGTTGGCTCGTTTTATTTGCCCGCGGCGCAAGAATGTAGCCTACAGTCCGCCTCAAAATTCAAGGTGGTTGCGCAACACGATCGTGAGGCGGTCTACCTACGAACATGGCCTCGTGGAATGGTGGCCGATATTCGAGACGCTTCTGGAACGAGTTCTGAAAAATTACAAAGTTATCCATCCAAGGAAGCGTGTCCTCTCGATCGATTAAAATACCATTGGATTGCCTTTGATATCGAATAAATCCTGGTAAGTTTAATCAAAGTGCACCGTAATAAAATAATTAAACCACTTAAAATAATTAAAGTTGGAATTTACGCGTTACGGAGTACCAAAAATATTCTTGTTATTTCTCATATACATTTAGGCACATCGTATCTGTAACAATATGTCATTATTATTAATTATGTCATGCATAGAACAATACCATGGAATGGGCGGTATTGTTAGACTCAGTTGCTTTGATATTTCTTAAGAGAAAGTACGACTTTTGATTTTCAGTATATTATATAGGTAAGCACACGTTTATACATATACATATATACGGCTGTATTATATACAATTTATATATATATATGTATATCTACGTAAATGTGGCTCAACTAAACGGCAGGAGTGGCTGACAATCAAAACGCAGTAACCGTAGATCATACGAGGGATAACGATGGGAATTGGCTCTTGCAAATACATTAGGCAGCGAGGAGGTAAACGGGATGGGAAATCGCGGCATGGGTAGATGCTTGATATCAGCGAGAAGAGAAGCGCGATATAGTATATATAGGTATACACGGCACAGTCAGAGTCCAGAACAAGAGTCAGAGAGAGAGAGAGAGAGAGAGAGAGAGAGAGAGAGAGAAAGTGAGAAAGGGAAAGAAAGATCAGAGGAACGAAGAGAAGAGGAGATAAAATAGAAAAATCGTCAGCGCTCAAGAGCCGGGGATAGGTGCCGGCAAAAAGTATAAATTTCTTTAATGGCGCTAATAATTTCATATCGCATAATTTACTTACTGCGAAACGTAACGCCAGTAGCTAGCAGAGGCATTAACGAGGAGCCTAATATTTATGTGTTACTCGCTCGCCCGCCACCCAGATAACACCCTCCTCTCACACCCCTTGCGAAACCCTTCGCTGTATACCCTTATACCTTCCTCCAGTTTGCTGGTGGTTCCTTGACTTGGCAGATAAAAAAAACACCCCTCTTGCAGAGATAGGTAGTAGGTGTCTCTACCCATCCACCTACCGAACCATTCTTATACCTACATTGGTAGGACCATCCGCCCTTTTTCTATCTGACTTCTACCCTGGATCTTAACCTAACCTTCCTTCAAGGACAAAGAAGGAAGCATCGCTAAGCTCTTCGTAATTTAGGTACAGCTTGACTCTTGCCAAGGGATCCAACCCTCCGTTCAATTAGTAGCTTCTTACTGTGGAAACCCTGAACAGCAAGAGAGGGTTGTCGAGGATCACGAATTTTACATCTTCAGGATATTTGCTTTGGCGCTGTTATCATATACATGCCATTTTGAAAATGTTATTCGACAACCTGCTGCGTGTTACGCAACCATATAGCACTCATAGCTGTTAAGGGTAGTAATGTGATTGTGAATATTCCTGAATGAAAAAGCTTAATGCGCCATTATTTACTTGATAGTGGACAACCTGGCCAAGCGGACCAGCACGTGTTTACGCGTTTATAACGGACGTGACGTAGAGTTCGACCAGTGGACGTGTGTGCGCACGTGTGTTTATACTGTTTGCAATGCAGCGCGCATTACCGGCTGTAATGTGGCAGTGGGGTGCGTCGGTTCATATATTTTATTTAACTCTGACTCCTGGCGAAATTACGCCATAATTAATGAAACTAAACTATTAATTTAAATTCCATTGTTCCATTATAAATAATTAGCTGTTAATAACCAACAATGCGTAATGTGATTGGAGAACGAATGGTCGTTACTATTTGTCATTAATCCAACGTCCCAGGACGTATTTCAAGGTACTTCACCCCTAGAGAAAATTCTTTCGTTTCCTAAAAAAAAACAGGGGAGGAAACTCAAATGAACCTACAATGCAATGTAATTTCGGACAAATATTCGTCACCATTAAACGCCTTCCATGCAGGTACACCATCTAACAATATCTCTATGATTGATTTATTAATCCACGATAAATCTATTATTGTCACTCGTTTATTAAAATTAACAGAATTCAGTTCTCATTAACAGAAAAATCCCTTAATCGACCATATGTATGATTTTGAAGAATCGAAAAATATGTCTAAGTACTATATAAAAATTGGGCGAGAAAAAGTCGAAGATCATTGATACAAACTTAACATCGTGTCACCATATCAAAATCATGTGTGCCAGCAGATACATCTTTCTTACGATGTCTTCAATTAATCAAAGGTGAGCCGGCGCTGATTACTCTTGCGATGCACTTAGTCGCGTACATGCGATTACACGCTGTGAGATAGACAGATGAGGCTACGTGCCCGTAGTTAATCTTCCTCACGTCAAACGATACCAGCGACACACATAGGGTCGACGGAGGCGTGTACGTTACCTACGTACACGAATTTCACATCCAGTCGAGATGTTATGTTGTAATGACGCGTCGTGCATTAGATGAGGCCGCGAATAACGGCCCGCCCATACCAATGGGTAACCAAGGTAAGTTGGTGCGAGGCCGGGAGTCAGGAAATCACGATCGACACTGCTATAACTGTCGTCGCTCGACCAAGTCATTGTCGTCTCTTAAGAATAACTTAAGCATCCTTTTTCGAGAAGTTTTATATATTTTTTTTAACATACTTTCATATTCTACTCTTTGACCATGAGATATGTTATATAGACAATTCGAGGTACTACAAAAATATCAATACGTATTAATGTATGCTAATCGCAGTGGAAAATACTAAGGATTACAGATATTGAACCGAGGATTTTGACTGTCTGATATTTTATGAAGTTTCTAAGGTGGATGCTGTGTAAATATTAATGGTAAAATTGTAGTATTATTTTTATAAAGATTAATAAACGTCACGATAACATTAGTGACTCGGAGGAAGAAGTAGTCACTAGTAGAACATAACGAAGATACAGTGCTGCCAGGAGAGGAGGATCACGATACGAAGCAACGGAGCGCACCGGCGCCCGTGGCGGCTCCGTCGAGGCGCCGGCGTCACTTCCGCCCCCTTCCAATCTACCCCTCTTCCGCTTTATCCTACTGTCTCTATAGATATATAGCCAACGGTATATCCCTTGATACTCTATGGAATACTTGGGAAGTCCTCTTTGGTGAAGCTCTTCGAGGAGGAACCAAGAAAACTAGTATATATACATGTACACGGGACGGGAGTTCAGTACCAAGAACCAAGAGCGAAGAACCAAGAACCAAGACACTCCTCGAGCACGCGCCAGAATCGCGACTTGCATTCGATGCACCCGGAGCTGCCCTCCTACTCCCACGATAAATAAATGCACCAGCTAAACCAACTCACCGGTTGTTGATCCTGCAATTTGAATATATCAGACGCATGCGTTAAATTGCAGTCTCATGACTGCCATACTATGGATTTTTCCGATAGTCTCAATACGCATGATTGTTTTATGATTTTGTTTTTCAATTTAAATTTGTAGATCTTCATTTTTATTAATAATCATGACATTTTTAAACTTTATATAAGTATAGTGTCTACGATTCCGTGTTTTTAATTTTGGAAACTTTCACGAAACGCAATTCCGGTGACTCCGGACAGTTCTTGGAATAATCGATGGAATTTGGTACGTGCTTCTCGTTCGGGTCTATTTATGGTCTCCGGCGTCTATCGTACCGGAAACGACTAAAGGTAATTACATCCGAACGATTATCAGATAATGGAAGCCTATGTCCGTTGCTGTCCGTATAAGATGGATTTTGACTAAGGTACTTGTAAATCCTCTCCTCTGTTATAAATGTTAACTATTATTTTCAAAATTCTATCATTTATTCTTGTATATATTCTGGCATAATATCCTCGTTAATATTCGGTGAAGTCGGGGAAATTAATGCGTTTAGAGTAAACACATTACATTACTATGGTGGAGACACATGTATAGAATATTACTACTGGTTTGGGACTCTGTTAATGACTGCTCGTATTACATCCATGTGTTTGCATTTTCCATGCTTGACCCATTATCCCTATGATTGAATATTCTAGTAACGAAGTAAGCGAAAAGATCGATTTAAGACAAACGCTACATAGTATTACATGTTAATTATCATTTATCACCATATTATCAGTGATATAATCGAAAGGCACTATATATGGAATCAGTATGATTTTTTAATTGCTTGAATTAATTATCGGCATACTGAGCATTGCGTTATTTAATGTTTCACTGGATATTATTTAATTATATTATTAAACTTGACCTATTCAAAATGCATGACCACATCACTGATTCCAGCCATAGACATTATGTCTCATAGATGCGGTTAAGAAACATCATCAATTTTCCATCCCCATTAATCATTTCATGCATATACCTATTTCCAGCAAACGTGCTTAGCACCTTATATGAAAGAATTCTAAACATAATTTAGTGCCCTGTATTTCATCCAGTCTTATCACACACGAGTTATCAATATTCGTTTACCTGGATGTAATTAAATGCAACAATCAATGACGGCAATAATAAAATTCAACAAGGAAGTATTCAGTGATCATTTTATAATATTTTCACCATCTACGCCAATTACGTACTATCTTCTATACATCATTAATCTGTCATTAAAATGTTAAATGGTACAACTTTTTACGTATGTTATTCCCGATTCAGAAGAATTTCAAAATAATTCTACACACGAGTAACACACGTGTAATATCAAGTAATCGTACGGTAATTGTACGAGTGTTCAAAGTGGAGATTGCAACCACAAAATTACATCGTAACGTCGACTGGAAGGTGTCATGAGTCATCGCACCGTGAATGGAACGGAACGGAATGGAACGGAACGGAATGGAACGGAACG
>JARPRG010000549.1:1355768-1415167 GCA_031001745.1 Hartigia nigra | reverse complement strand
GAATGGAACGGAACGGAATGGAACGGAACGGAATGGAACGGAACGTAGCTTGCACGCAGAGCAGAACCGCCACTCGCGGTGCGAGCTGCATGCGGAATGAGTCGAGAGGATAAATAACTGACGGCAATAAGCTCGCGTGAAATTATGAATCCTGTCATCCGCGCTCTCTGTCCCCTCTGTTATATCCGACACGACCAACCCTCTCGATTATTATTCTTTTCAGGGGTAGGAAGCGAAAGGGGTGAAGGAACTCGTGGGTGGTAGGCGTTTTATTATGAGCTGAAAGCGAGTGAACCCTGAAAATTTCATTCGCCCGTGAATGACACACTGACCGTTTGATACGTATACTTTTTTACGCTCCACTATATGTTTACATAATTTAGTTAAAAATGTTTTTATTTCCATATAAAACCATAGACACGAAAAAGACCAGCAACTATAACCATAACATGTTGTGCTTAAAACTGATTTTAAAAAATTTCTATTAAAATCGAATTACAATAACATTAAATACAATAAATTTATTTTGCCTATCAAGTATCATTCGAGATCGTTGGATTTCATAAGGGACGATTATAGTTTCACAATGTCGAGCTAAAACGGAAACGGAGGGCATAGCTATACTAAGCACAGAGTATAGCCCAGAAGGCGGGAGGCAGCGACCAGACGTTGGTAGGATATTTATTGTAACGAGGACTTATGGCGACAGATTTAGGAATTAGGGTATCGCGGCAGGCCCGGCCCCTGGCAAGGGTTTCCATAGAGCCCATACTCCCACGTCATGTACATATACATATACTATACACGCAGGTGTACGCGTACCAATGCACTCATACGAAGAACTCGACTAGGCATACGAATAGGATGTAGTAGAGAGGATCCTTGTGAGCTTGCATGGACCCACGTGATACCGCAATAATCCACGAGGATTATCCTTCGTGTTCTGCGCCCTCTCAAGAGGGGCTATCGGACCAAACTAGCCGAATATTCACAACACCGATACACCCTCTGCACCCAGACCATCCCGTTTCCTCTTCTCGCCGCCTGACCTCAAATCCTTCACATACCTATGCATCCCTCGCTTACAAAACGTACATAGAACATATACGTAGAACAATGCATGAAGTATGTAACAAGTATATAAATATGTTACTACTCTATGCTAGATGAGATCCTGTCCAAGGACATGCGGCAACGTTACTTACCTCACCGCAGCTTAGGCAGTGTTCGCAACTAGCGATCGGTCATTCTAGCAAAACAACATCTTAGTACGACTATCTGATATATATATTATATATATAGTGTGAACTATGGCCTATAGGTGAATCAATAACAATCTGGTAATAGGAAATGGAGGTTGGCGAAATGGCGATTAAAAAAAAAGTTCGTTCCAGCAGTAATTGAAGTGTAGAAGTTTCGTTGTGGATAAACCCTAAAGAACGCAGTGACGAACGAGAGTTGGCCGCAGGGGTTAAGCGTTACGGAAGTATCATCAGTTTACACCTATTGAACTGTCAAATTTATAACCGTGTGTATAGTACTGCCCCTCGTAGCCGGTGCACTTGGTATGATTTAGTTCCATTCACCCGTGGGAGGATCGGGAATTGAGTTGGATGGATTGCGCAAATGGCCCACGGGTCGCGTTGCGTATCGTCGATCGGTGCACTCTCTTTGCTTTTTTTTATATTATTTCTTGTTTGTCTTTCCTTTTTCTTTGTCAATTCTCAAACTCGTCGAGCTCGTAATTATCACGTCTCATTTGGAACATAGATAAAAACGTGCGGGACACAAAATGATCCGCCTATAAATCCTAATAAATGCCTACCTGCTCGTACAGATATAAATAAACCAGGATGGTAGCGGGAGCTTGGTGGGGAAGTAGGGTAGGACTAGGATAAAAGTGATAGGGATGCTGAGAGATGGAGCGAGACGGTACGAGTGTGAAAATCGTACTGTCTCTCAGGGTGGGGAAGACGCGCATGCGTCACAGGCACAACTTCATCATGGATGCGGGAGAGAACAACATACATTCCAACTTCGTATAGGCATCCTTTGCGTGTAGCAACCACGTTCGGTGAGTGTATGAGAATGAGTGGTATAAGGGATGGGAAAGATGGCGGGGTGCTACGGGTTGCCCAGTGAACGTAGGGGTACCATGTAGAGGTGGTCTGGGTTCTGGGAAGAGTGGTAAGAGGGGCGGTGGGGGAGGGTGTGCATTGCGGATTTATTCCCGCCAACACATTCATCATGGCGGATTTAGCTGAACCCGTAACGCATGGCTGTGGATATATATCTGCTGCCATCCCTCCCCGTTGTCCTCCTCCATTCTGTGCCACTACCACTAACACCTTCTGAACCTCATCCACCTACATCCTCGTCCTCGTTCCATTGCCTCTGACTCCTCTCGATTCCAGATGCACTCTTATCCGCTTTTGATGAACAAAAAAAAGGGTTGATAAAAGAAGAACTAGATCCAAATCACACTCAACGGGTCTAGTGTGTTGCAGCGCGAACGGTACAGTAATTATCAATCTTTATGGTCAGCAATTCTTCAGAGTATTCTCTCAATTCACTATTTCCGGAATCGAGTGTACGAGAAGATGCTCCAGTGAGTTTCGAAGGTACTTGATATTCCGTAAAAGGTGTAAAGACCTTCCATGCGAGCACGAAGACAAATGGAGGAACATTTTTCGTTGCCGAACTCGTAACTCTATCGAATACGTCGCGTTAGAACAGGAGTTAAGTACCCTGGATACTCGGGTTTTGGGAGCGAAATTACAAATGGATTGCGAGGGATTGGGGTCGTTTTGTCAAGTGCGGCGAAAAAGGAATCGGTATAAGGCTATATTCAAGGGCGGTACCTTAAGGATATAGAACTTCGATCGAGTTGACCATTCGAAGCAGGAAGCGTGTCCGTAAATGCCTCTTTAATAAATCTTTGCGTGCTATCAGCAGCTGATCGCCATGCATCATGGCGACGCGTTGACAGACCCCTACAGCTACTCTTCACCCTTGGTCCGTACACTCCCCAACAGCGTAGATACGATATTACGGGTATTCGAATAAATCTATGGCTCATCCATCTACATTTTATCCCCGGAGAACCGAAACCATACAAAGGTACATTGCTATACATATTCTTTATATCTATATAGATGCAGGTATACCTATAGATATTACAGCATCCTCACCTCTCCTCTTCCTCATCTTCTTCCTTTTCCGCTTTTCTACCCTAGTGCCTTTACTACTACTATTACTGATACCAATACCATTATCCGCCATCTAGTCGCCACCTTCTTTTCACCCTACCTTCGATATGATACCACCCTCCTCAACCTCTGCACCCTTGAAAGGCTCACCAAGTCCCTCTTGTGCCAGAGTGAGCTGGAGAGGCTTCAAACCCGATCTCCAGACTCGCCTCTATCGAGATTCCAATAGCGGCCTTATCGAGGGCTTTGTGCGATGAGGGATCCCAAGCCGCCCGGCTACTTTCTATGGGCCTCTCATATTTTACATTTATTATCATATTTGAGGCGTTCACAAATCACTTTTATCAAGGAGACGCGTTATTAAAGTCACATATATACACTATTCGAGGAGGGTGGTCGTATAGAGATGAATTTTTTTGTGGGAAGCCCAAACTGTATTGATTATTTTTGAGAAATGCTTTTCAGTTCTTTCGATGCGAATATTCGCAAATTGACCTTTGAAGAAATTGCAAATAATTTTTAACGATGATCATCTGTTTTTTGCGACGCTTTGTTAAGTGGCTTTTAAGTGTCATTGTTCGCTTGGCAGCTAAATGGTCAGAGTAATTAACGACTGTTGAATTAACCCCAGCTCTTGTTCTTAGATGTAATTTATATATGTATATCGTATTTTTTGTTTCTATTCGAGGGATTCATAAATTTTGGATTTTTTAAAAATTAGAGTAAACGTCAAACGGCTTTTATTAAAATAAATGGCAACAACATATACAGCATTTTCATTTTTGTTTTGTCCTGTTACGTGTAGATACAATAGAGTCTTTTACGTATTCTCGGTTTTTGTCTTATTTTACATTCGTATATACGGAGTTTTGTGAAAATCTTAATGCACACTTGTACCTACGTTCAAAGTTATCGAAATCAAACAGAACCTCATATAGTTTTAGTCTATTGCACTTTTACCTTAACACGATAAATTTAATATTTAACATTACCAATACACTTATTCACAATTATCGAATTCACTATTAATCGTATCAATAACTAATCAATAATATGTCACAATAGAACAAACGAATAGACCGACACGTTTAATCATTGCATTGTCATATGAAATGAATCCTCTAGAAACATCCGATTGCGTAATGCAGCTCCACCATGAATAAAAGACAAAAACAATTACCTAACGCTCGTATGGTATATTTTCTCTTTGAAATATCAGACAGTATCTACATTAATTACTATAATATTTGCACTTTACTTTATTGAACTCCAGGACCATGCGCAGCCGAAGGATGAGTCAATAATGCGACGGAAGTCCGGAATTCCTTGGCGCCATTTCTGGAAATCGAGGGGCAGCGCGTTAGCTCCAACCATCGAAGTACATTAGGGTTTTTTTTATGTCTTCCATCCCGCTATCCGAGTCCTACACACTACACACTCGGAGGATTCACAATATATACTATACATGTAACGGATATATCACACAACACTTGAAAACATTGGTACAAACATATACATGTAGATATATACTATTGAAAACACCGTAAGAACTAATCCTAAATGAAAAGATGCAATCAGGATGCACTAAGTGTATCTGGCATGCTATTCCATGGAATTTCGTTCTCCGAAAATTGTACACGTAATAACGAACAGAATGATGACGCTTGCTACCTATGCTGTATACATCCCTTTACTGTATTCGCCCCCTCCATAAGCCATGGGATACAACACCATAGGTCGACAGCTGTTTCGAATTCTCCTTGGGGAGCTAAACGCTGCAGTGATGGAAGCCGCTTCCCCGATTGGTTTGTAAGAGAGAAAATACAAAAATGGCTCCTTAAGGGTTTTCTATATCAATTTTACTAAAACGTTGCATTTATCACAATCTTATGATCGACAATAACATGTGATTTTGTGATAAATATCAAAAGAACATGTATTTTCCTAAAATTCGATATTTCAATGTTTCTCTGAATTTTGCCGATCAATATCGATCTATGCCTATATTTATGCTAATTAGCTACTTTAAAGTGAACATCACACAAAAATTTTCGTTTAAAGGTTTTTCGTACAAATTTTGCATGGCACGTTGAAAAAAGGGAGCTCGACTCAAGTTACGAAAGGCCACAGCCTAGGGATGCTAGAACGGCGAAGGGAAGTCAGGGTGGCGTTTGCAAGGGTGGGAAAGAAGATCTCGACCCAAATCTGAGGGACGCGAAAAGTTGGCTCGTCGATCAGTCGCCGGAAGGAAGGAAGGAAGGAAGTACTGCTACGAGGACGCTAGCTCGCCTCTTGCTGTGTATCTTTGATGCTGTTCCTATGTTTCTTCTTGCTCTTTCATTTCGACTCTGTGTATATGTCGCCCTTTTCTCTACTCCTTTCGCAGTGCTATTGGTTTCATTTTCCAAATTGCTACGAGAGCCATGAATTGGCGCTGGCATTTACTTCGCTTCCTCTTAACGAGCCATGTAGTTTGTACGGGACGCTCAGAAAAAAATATAAGTAAAAAAAAGAATTGACGGTACAAGATAAAATGATATACGTTAGAACGTGTACAAAAGTGAATGTAGGTACGCTCGCGGAATCTTCTTTGCAGAATCTTCGTATATTTTTTATATCGAGAGAAACTTTTGGATTTAATCAAGTGCAGTATTCGTTAATAGTATTCCGAAACTTTTATATCGCCGTTATATGTATATACGATTACGAAAAGGTCCTTGGTAATGGCTTTCTGCAACTGTATAACTTTCTCGTTTTATGTATGATATTGACAAGATGATAGATAGCAATACGTAGGTATTCAGTTACATGAAAAAGTATCATGCTTTTCATAATTTATGTTTTCAAGAATGACCTTTATTAGTTGCCTAATATCAATATTTCATAAGTTTCCCCAAATCAAATGACGATCTCTTATCCACTGTATTCTTTCATAACGATAATCATAACACAAGGGTACTTTCTCAAGGAGTATTAATACCACCGGTTCACAGGGTACGTATACCCATTTAGGTAGTTGTTACCAGAACGATACCTAGAGATCCTAGTGGGCTGCCGAATCCCGACGATGAGTCTAGATAGTCCCATCCCGTAAAATCCCAGGAGTGCCGGTGCTCGCGCTCTCGACGCAGAGGGTGATCGTAAATCATTTTCCATAGGATCTTCCAGTGTTCCCATCTCTTCGCTCGAGGTCTCTCCATTCGAGCATAGCTCTCTCATAGTTGGAGCTTCTCCGAAGCGTAGAAGATTTTGACCTTCCGTATATAGCGCAGGGTCCGTATCTCGCGGCGGCCATCACCATTTTCCAACTTGTCTCTCGAATCCCACTGACGTAAGTAACAACATATATAAAAGTAAGTGACTCGCTCGCGGGGCGGTGATGCAGGGTCCTCCTATCTGTGGAGTCTATCGGGCAGTAAACAGCGAGCAGCAGATAAGGCCAAAGATATATTATAGACGCTAGTTCCATCGTACCTACGTACAAGCTGGAGCTAGCTAGGATCGCGCTCTATATTTCGCCTTTTTTTGTCGGGTTTCCCCTGTAAAAACGCCAGCGGCGTCTGAATAGTCGCGCGGAGAACGGAAGTCAGTTTGCAAGCCAAGCATGGGGCGGCGGCGCCGAGCAACCCCTTATTTTCCTCCTTCGTCGCTAGCGAATAGCTATACCAACTTCCAAGCGATCTCTTCAACTCCCTCTATACTCTCTCGCTCTCTCTCTCTCTCTCAGTCTCTCCAGCCTCTCTATACCACCTCCCTATAGCCACCCTCTTGCACTACCACCTTGTACCACCCCAAAACTCCCATCCACTTTTTCTTTCACCCTTTTCTTCTAACGTCTCCGACTCTTCCACCTTCTTCATCCTTATTTTCTATACTCTTCATCTGTCCTCCTCTTTCCTGCGGATCCTCTTCGTTTCTCCAAGTCGGATTCTCTCGATGCTCGAATGGTCGATGCTACGATACATCACCCGCACGCTGCTCCTTTCTGGCTCCCGTGGACTCCGATATCACATATTCCCTCCGTGTTCTCAGGACTACCCTCAACCTTCCGTCCACCACCTTCCTCCACCTCACGAATTCAGCTGCAGTACCAACAGAAAATTTCTTATACTTTTCTTCATCCTGGCAACATGCCTTACTCCTTGTGGCCTGCCCAACGCGAATCTTTCTCTATTGGCATCAACCAACAACCTTCCTGACTTTTCGCCTCGTTTTAACCGGGTTCGTTCACGATCACTGAAGTCGGTTATAGACCCGTCTATGTATCCGGCTATTTCTTTTGATATCGACGCTGCTGAAATTTATCCAGCAAATGTACGTACACAGTTGGAATTCGTATGCGCCCCTTGCAATTCTGTCGAATTGGGGGAAAACGACGTTATACGGCAGGTGGACACACCCGGTATATAAGAAATTCTTTGTCGTAAATTTTGTTTCTGGAATTTACTGTGCGATGCTGGTCCGAGGGCGCGACAACGAGCATTGAGGCGTATATTTAATCGCTCACGATACCGAGCACGTTCAAATATCATACGCGAAGACATTTTTATTGCTCGAACACACGCAACGCATATTACGCACTCACTTACCTAACGTAACGTCACTTTAACTGATCCTAGGTCCGTTCTTTCTAAGTCCTGAATCATATACAGATTACAGTATGTTGTCATACACTTACTGTGTTGCCTATCGGTTTTACTCCGGGTTAACGTTTCAAGCTGTATACCGTCCATTACAGATAGTACGTCACGATTACACGTATAATAAAGTATATCAAGGTTAGAGATCACAGTATCGAAAGTCACAATTTATTCAGTAACTTGGTGTCGTTTCATTCTTTCTGCAATAAACTGTATAGTTATCTGGTACAGGGTCATCTAGTTGAAACGAAATACGCGAGCCTGTACAAAAGATTTAATCCAGAGTATATATTAGAATTAATCATATTAATTTGACATAAAAATTATTTAAATGTATGCCAAGATGGCGCACAGCGCGAAAATTATATTTTAAACAGCAATTTCGGAATGTTAGGAAAATTCTACCCTGAATCAAAGAAGAGATGGATGTAGAAAGTAACAAAAAAAAAGTTGAAACAATTCTTCATTGAAACGCGAGGGCCGCGAAGCTTGCAATTCCCATAAATAAGACGACACGCTCGTAATAGGATTTGAATTTCTCAACAGCGCATACGCCCTGCGAAGGATGGAGGATGTGCATGCACCCCACCCCACCCCCTCGGCAGGGGCAGGGATTAACTTTTTAAAAGAGGGAAAAGCCCCTTGCTGACGCGTCTACTGCACCGCAACGCCTCTATACACCATCCATGCAACCTTCAAGAAGAGGTGGAAGGGTTATATGCTTTATTTCGGCTTTATTTCAGGACCGTGAACGTTGGGGGCGAGTTATTACGCTGCTGTCAGCCACCACCCTTTGCTGATCTGCATAACCATCATGGTTTCCCTTGAGCAGACTTTAGTCTCCCTTCTTGTACTCCCTCTCATTTTCCACTAGCCAAAACCACTCAATAGAGGGCCCGGGGGCCATCAGCCAACCGCGAAAGCGATTACAAATTAGTTCAACGCTTCTTCGCGCTTTATTATTAACTAGAAAGTTATCCCCAGGGAGTGACTCTAAAATTATTCTGCCTTTTGTTTCCTGATTCACTAACACCTAACTTCACTTCTTTCTTTCTCCGCTACTTGCATCCTTTGTCGAGGGTTGCCACTTTACTCTTTCACCCTTCGCAAGTATCGGATTTCCTTGTGATAGTTATGGCGGACTCTAACCAGTCCCGGCCATTTGTACGGATACTTCATTTATCGTAAACTGATACTTTTCTTTATCGATTCTACTTTTAATGTACTAGAGGATAATGAAGTATAACGAATATACAAATAATTCTGTCGTTGAAATTATATGTCCTTGTTTGCCATATGGTCGCTGTAGAATTATTTTGCATTTGGAGAAATGACGCGTCGAAGTTGCTACTGTTATGTCTTGTTTTAACAGCGTGAAGTGAGCTGACAGTCATGAACTTTGACCCACAAGTTTTCGTTTCCATGGAAAGTTTCTACGAGTCTACAGTAACTACGTGTCCTCGCGACTACTAGTTTTGTACGGGTCGTGCGTGTGCGTCTACCTAGAGAAGTTACGAACGCGTCGAAAAATAAGCTGCACGACTTTTTTTTTTGCTTCCGTTTCTTTAGAGCGACATAACACGAAAAGTGTACCGCCCGGAGGCTACTCTAGATTTACGAGGTCCTCCCCATTGGTTACGCCGCGGACGAAAATTGGGCTCCCCGGGGCCCCCCTCCTGGCATTTTACTCTTATTTAAGGACAATGAGGTACCGTTTTTTTTCTTCTCTTTCTCATGCAAAAGATAAAAAGATTCACCGCGTGACGGAGATGCTTTCAGACGTTTCCGCAAACACTCGACCGAGAAATACCGTTAGGTTGCCAATTGTCAGGAACCTGAGAGACACCATAGCCAATATATACGAACGGTAGGAATACCTACGTACCTACGTGCCCCATTTTGGGACTCAAGGTTTTTACGAGATTCCTTGTAAAAAGTAACCGTCTAGGCGGAGGAACTAACGAAGTCAGACAATTTCGCGGCAAAGTCTCGAGGTCAACGTGTAATGGGGAGACCAGGTATACGTACTTGCTCTATTTTTTTCTATTGTCACAATTTAAAAACGTCGACATGCACAGGTATACGGACTATATACATACGTTTCAGAAATTCCTTTTTAAGCTAAGTAATATGCCACGTACACGTTCACTTCTTATTTTTATTCTCATAGAAAGATAAGGTATACCAACATTGTCATAATCTATAATCCATTGGCTATGAGAAGATAATACAAATATTTTAAGTGATATCTCATAAACTAAGTTATTCTTGGTAATAGATTTTAAAGATTCCACTTTAACCGATCATCTCTAAAAAGCAATAGTTCCTTCAACAAGAAGAAAAACGTGCAAAACAAATGAGCGCGTCTTGTAAAAATAATCGTATATCACTTGGGGTAGTTCGGAACTTAATTCGTAATAGAGTTATCCCGGCGAGTAACGAAAACTTTGCGGCCAATATAATCTCTAATAATTTTAATAATTCGCGCGAGTCGTAGTAAGAGGAGGAGCGCTACTAGAGCGAAGGGAGTGAAGAAGTATGGAGGGTTGAGATCTGAGAGAGGGTGAGAACGTATCCTGGAGTCGTGCCCACTGCGCTGCGAAGGCGAGTCTCGCGGCGGGACCAAGATGAGACGAGAAGAAATGAGAAGAGAGCTCGGGTCCAGGATAGGTATGCTGCGTATAGCTTATAGGGATGCTGGGAGGAAAAGGAGAAGAGAGAAGAAGACTAGAGAAGAGAAGGAATAGGTCGGGGAATGGAAGGAGCAATGGAGGGAAGGCCAATTAGAGGGCGGAAAGATTTATCTGCGGGCGACGGGTGTGCGGATAGTAAGGGGTAGGTCGCTCTCTGCGTACTGCGCGTGTATTATTCCTCGGTCAGACGTACAACCCCGTCCACAAGAACGCGACGTGGTCCAGCTGCCAATGTCTTCCGAATGAGAATATACCCTTGATATCACTTGGGAAATATTTCACTAGACTTACTGCAGGATAAGCGGCGGTGTGAGTGACGATATTGCGAAATAAATCGAAATTCCACACAGGACATTTTGGCAGTGCGTTAACGTAACATCTTATATATGCTCGCGCATACTACATATTATGCAATGAAACACAAAGTGGCGTAATTGCTAGTTTTTATCTTGCCGTGCAATCTTCCAAGAATTAATACCAAAGTCAAATTATTCTTTGACGTGTACTCGTTTCGACGGGATAACGTAAGCGCAGCGTGTTGCCTTCTCGGAAGAGGCCGCAGGGTTTCAATTATTTTAATAAGAACGGCTGACATCTTGACTACCCGGATAAGCAGATCAAAGGATTGCTCCGGAGCTGGTAGTTTCTACAAGCAAAATACCTAGCGTCATGATGATACCAATATAAGAGACAAGCTCCAACTTATTTATATGTATACATAGAAGAGACGTTACCGCGTCTGATTTACTTTTATAGAATGGTATAAAATTAGATAAACGTGTCCCACGAAAATGAAGTAAATAAAAGAACTAATAGGGTGAGTCAGCCATGTGTATATCTACACCCACTTTCGTTTAGGGTGCCCTATGAGAATCATCGTCAGACAAGAGAACATTTTTTAATTTTCATTCCAACTAATTACTACACCGTGTAATATACCACCGTTACGTTATACCCTGAGAGTAATTCCTAAAATTCTTCAGGACATTCAATCTCTCCCTCTGACTATACTATGCCTAATAGAAGAAAGTAAACCACGTACACACCACGTATGTTAAGTGTTCAATGAGTTACGATGTACGAAGACTTATTTCGAACAACCGAGGCGTTACGGGTTCATGTAATAGCAACAATAACGCGAACGGCCTCACATCCAGCCAGCCAGCCACCCCTCAGTTCGTTTCCGTGTTGTTACATAATACACGCTGCGGCGCGGTTACGCGGATGAGGGATGAGGTGCTGCGTTGCCTAATAACCTCCCCTTTCCACAACCTCGCACCCCTTTCCATACCAAGAATGGTCATGGTATGGCGTTTGCGAGCCCTGCATATACAGCCACCCCCTAGGAGAGCACGACATAGAAATACTAAAGCTCTCTCGCCCACCATGGAGCCAGGAACCTGCCGCGCGAGAAGTAATTATATGAAGGCGGAGCACGCTACACCCATCTACACCTAGCACATCCGTATCAGTTGCCTTTGCCAAGGAAGTGATCCCCTGGCTGCCCCCACTTCCCTTCACACCCCCTCGTCGCCCGAGAATTCTCAAGGAACTTCGAAGAAAATTCAAGTACCGACGAAAACCATATTCCTCGGCTAACAAATGAATACTGAATTTATTCCATATTGCAGGCACTATATCTGTTGTATATTAATAAAATAATTGTTCATTCGTGCACTGTGAATTTCTCTAGTCTTTGGTTTAAATCGGAAGATTGCATTATTTTTGTCTGTAATACTTTGTATTATACAAGGTGTTTGATGAGGATTCAATAAATCGAAAAACTCTCGCGTGTGCCAACGGGGTGAGAATGGCAGAATGGAAAGTGCCGGTTGTTCCTCTTTCATCAAAATTACAGTAGAGCCGTCGGGTAAAGTACTCTGCAGTAGTCGTGCGTGCGAGACTTGGAAGACTTATATATTTAAGTGGATATACCTATACAGAGGGACTTACTGGGATTCAATTACCGCAACGTCTGCGAGGCACGCCATTCCCACCCCTTGGACCTCTTGGAGGGAGTTCCTCCGCGTGCCCCGTTCTTACCCTTCCATCCAGGGAGGAACGAACAGGTGCTCTTTTGTCTGCTGTAAATTGCACTGCCACCCCCTATCCACCCCGTAATCCGAAGTAAAGCGCTCGTTTTATCCACGCCGCGCGACTCGATGGATGCGGTACGTCTTCCGGATAATAGGTTACAGTTACGCAATTCTTATCAGGGCTCGAGCTTCTTTTTGGTGTAGGAAATAAAATATTGAGTTATCGCACTTGACGATTGAATTATCTATCGTGGGAGGTATAGTGAAAAAAATAAGTGATAGAAAAAAAGATTTCAATCTAACACATGACTTGACGTGGTTTTTCCCTATCACGGGAATCGGTAATCGTGCGTGGAAACAATCATAGATACACCTTGAGGCCGGTATGAGTTTGTTCGATCGTAGGTACATAATTCATCGGGCGTGCACCATTGTCGGAGCTTCATTAATACAAATGGCGTCTGCTGAATTCTAGCCGAGCGTGTCCTCTTGCTATATAGCAGCCATGGCGACGATCTCTGCTGCTTCTATCCGAGTAAGCAAAGCCGAACAAGCCCCGAACCTTCTTCGTAACGTGCACCCTCGCCCCAAGATACGTGGGACATATTTTTCCAGTCCTTGTCGACTTTCATGAGAGCGACTATCCGCAATAACATATTAATATCATTCCGCGTGCAGAGACTTATGGATATCATGAAAAGCTCGACCCCGGATCAACGCGCTGGTCGTTACAAAGGGACTTTACTGGTCGAGCGGAATCGGTTGCGTTGTCATTTTCAGTCTCGTAAAGCGTCCATTGCACGTTTCGCCTTTAGACACTTTATTTTTGTGAAATTTATAACGATTGCATGAGAATAATCGCACGGTAGTTTCATCGCTGGAGACTCGTGGAGGGAATGCTGTTTATTGTTGTTTGTTTTTACTAAGTATTTTGCTTAATCATTAAATATGTGAAATGATAATTAGATGTATTTTATAGGTATGTGATTGATTTAGCAAAATTCAGAAACATTGACGATCTTATTTTTATGTAATTATACTAACGATAAGTATACTTGCGAAATACGTTAATTGTGCAATAGGTAGATACGTTTTCGGCGAGTATTATGTTTGCGAGTATTGGTACTTGCGCCGAAGCGCAATTTTCCTAGGATATTATGCAATTTCGCTCGTTTGTTACGTTCTACGTTGCATTGCTGCTTGTGACAAGCAGTTATTTGCCTGGACAGTTTATCGAGGGTTGCGAATTGTACGAGAGTGCGAAACCGTGTATGATAAATTACAGTCAATAATACTTAAACGTGCATTAAGAAGGCAATCATACATACATAATTAATTTTTGATAAAGTACATAACACAATGCATAGTGGCAGAAACAAAGTATGAAAATTACTTTAAAAATCGTAAAAAATTCGTTTAATTATCTACACGTCAGGGTTTATCAAAATATGTAAAATTTTTAAATACAATTTTTTCGTTTTAACATCCAAAAAAAAGCAACAAATCACATTTTTGCCACTGACAAAAGGAATACTGAACAGGCATAGAATGACACAAGCAAAACAAATTTTTCATAAACAAGGATGGGAAATGTAATGGGTTCTGCTGCTACGGCCAGGGCCGCAAGCAAAGAAGCAGGAGACAGAGCATTAGGTTCAATTCGCATTTATTTTTTTTTAGCAGTTGTATAATCATTATAATATTACAATGGCGTTCAGAACGGCAACCGCCCCTATAGCGTTTCATTCCGTTACAATCTTCGTAGGAAGCAGGTGCGGCCCTGGTCGCTTTTAGATACATACATCAGGATCAGATCGGTAAACAATTAATATTCAAATATATTACAAAAAAAGAAATTTTGTTTCCACATAAAACGTTCACACATACAGAGCTACCGTTATGTATAGGTATTTTTTACCTACTGCTAAAGTAGGCCTACTTGCCTATTAATTACGTATAGTACAGTGGAGCAATTAAAGATTCGTTCGGAGATCCACAAAATAAATAATTATTAACATTACATTCCTCTTAGAAATACTTTGTTTATCTAATTTTCTTTTTTCCTTCACTTAGCGACTACTCGTATACATTCGTTAACTAGAATAAAATTACTATTAGGCTAGGGCGCCATACTTTTTCGTTCAGGCGTATAGGTACTAGGTAGGTACGTATATAGGTATTTTTTTCCTCTCTGTACGTGATCTTTTCTTTTTTAATTTCTTCCCCTTCCCTTTAGCATCCCTTTTCGTTCCCTCCTGTTTTACGTCACAATTCGCCATGGACGACCTATAGGTAGATATCTCTCCCGTTTTACGTTAACTTCAAATGAAAAAAAAAAAGAGAATACGCCATCTTGGGCCTGTCGTGCAGCGCGCGCTCTTTGCTCTCTTCGCAGGTACTAACCGAGTACGTCAATAATGTTTCTCTACTATAATAATATCTCAACAAAACTTTCGAACAGCAATATAATATAATTCGAACAAGCACAGGACGATCGCTCCCAGTCGCTAGAGTAACGCCGCGACGGATGATTGAAATCGCAACGCCGAGCGTCGCGTCACCGGTAAGAACGACGCCAATGAAAACGAGTTCTTGGCTAGATGTAATAAAAGTAACAAAATAATAATAATAATAGAATAATAATATCAATAATATTAATAATAACAGCAACATATCAGTCGTCAAATCATCGTCTCCCGAAGAGAATCATTGAGCGGGCGCTTTACTTTATTGCGTAGGAGCACTCAAGGTATTATTAGCTTTAATAACAATCGAAAATCATTAATGACAGACACTGGGATCTCGACGATTTTGTACAATGAAATCCGTATACAAGGATCGTTCACCGGGATTGTAAAAATTTGTTTGCATCGCTCCGTTTTTAGAACACTTGTTAATGTGCTCCATTTATCAGTTTTTTTAGATAATTAATACACGCGCATTTAATTAATGTATTTCTTTTATCTCATCTCATATCTCTTCTTTCAACCGATATTATATCTAGTCTCTAGTTACTTACGTATATTCATGGTTTCTTTAATTTTCGTTTTACGTATTTTGGGTTCTCGACCGAGCGCCGCCTATCCACCCTTAATTATCCTCCCAAGTCTTTTTTTTATTTCCCGTCATTCGGAGACGCCCTCCAACCACAATCCCTTTCGAACAAAATCCCTTCACAACCTTCCCTAATTGTACATATACACCCTTCCCACGGGATCGCAACAATCTACTATCTACTGCACTACGATAGGCTAAAATAGGCCAGGTCCTACTGTACTGCTAAACTGGTAGGTGTTGATGGTGTACTGAGCTTGGGTATGGCTGATTGGTTTTTTGCTTTTTTTTTTAAGGGTGGTGTTGGGGTGTTGGGCAAGTGAGCTACGGGAGTCCGGGATTCGTCACTCACCGGGTGCAGCATCCATTCGCCGCAACCGATAAACTGACTATCGACTGATACACACGGATACCTATTTGGCATTACGGAAACAGTGGTGCAGCTTGCCACTCACCTGAAACAAAAATGCAAATTTATTGTTAATTTTTATTTACCGATAATTAAGACGATATATATAGTCTACGTGCTACGTATAATATTGATAATGTATGATTAAAGTCAATATTTAATTTAATGAAATTTCATCTCATAATAAGTAATAGAAATTCATTTTTGAAATTTTCATTGCTACTACGGCTTTTGTCAGAAGATATAGGTATAGATATAACTTCCCCCTTTCTCCCATCCCCCGTTATTCGTCTTTCGAAGCGCCATTCCTCATGGCGATAACTTAAAAACTTTTCGATCCCGCGCCATTTATTTGTATCTTTGCCAGATATAAAATATCGACTGATTTTAATGCCGTAACTCAATGGATACAGAAAAGTGGATAGGATTTCGTCGTTCTTCTATTGTGTGGAAAATAGTACGTCACGGAGTTCGATCATCCTACGAAATCATCTGGGGAAAGAAGGCGAAACGAGCCGCCTGAAAATTTTCATAAGAAATTTGTGATGGCCAATATATAAGTTATTATCGTTGGGACTCTTTATATTAAGAAAAAAAAAAAATTGGGCAATTTCCATAAACGTGAAGATTCCTCACGGCTATAATGTCCTCCTCATGAGCGTGGGTGGGCCGAACATCTACTAAAACCTTTAACCCAATCTATCCAGAGTTCCTTTCCCTATTGCACTATAACGTGTACGTCACCCAACACCCACGGTAACGGAATACATTTGTAGAGTCATGACGAAAACTTTAAGCCTTCCGCGCTTTCTATCGCAACAACGGAAATGAAGAGTTTCTTATACATCCGGTCATATACATCACACTTGTTACAACGTAAATCTTTTATTATACCATACAGTAGAATATTTATTCACGATGCCACTAGCTCCTCTTATAATTTTCAAAACCTACCTTTTGTTTCTCGCGCCATTGAATATCACTCGAATAATTTATCCTTCAACTATAATGACTGCTGGTACCATCAGCTCATATGTGTCTTGTAACATATGCATTATCTCGACCATCTAATATGCTTTTCCAATACTGCACACGACGTTAGTAAAATCAGCACCAAAAATTCCAATGACGTGAACTTCCCAAGGGTCGAAGGTAACCCATACGATGTGCATACGTGGTATACATGTAAGGGACACGAGGATATAGGTTGCCAGATCGTGTTGGGGACGCCGAGAAGGGATGCAAGGGGGATGGTTTAGGCGGAGCTGGTTCAGCTCCTTTTGTAATGGGATGGATGCACGTGGTGCCTTGTCCAGCACACGCACGTTGCGCCGGTTTAAGGTGGTGTCCGTATCACAGGATATCGATAGCTCGTACTAAGAGCTAAAGGGGTAGCAATGTATAGGTGAGTAGGATACGTGGGTGCATGTTCGGAGTACAGGGGTGAGTTGAGTCGAGTTAAGGGTGGAAAAAAGAAAAGGAATGGCTAGTTCGATGCTCGCGCATTGCCAATCCCATACGTACGACCATCTTTTTCTTTCTTTTTCCTTTCTTCATTTTCTTCTCTTATTCTGTTTCATCTCCTTACTCTTCCTTTCTCTCCTCAGGTCTCTCCTATATATAGTTGGTATCACTCGACTCTCGTTCTCCCCCCCTTCCCCACTCTCTTAGTATTCTCTCTTCTTTTTTCTATATATATATAATGTGTGTGAGTATATGTATCCTCCTGGGTCTTCTCACCCTCTCGCCCCGCCCCCTCATCCCGACGGCGGCCCTCACGTGGCGTGGCGCGCCAAACGGACCGCGACCAAATATCCTCCAAAAGTAGAAACACTGTTACTCATCCTTAGAGAGAACGCGAAAAAGTTGTTTGTCCTGCATCCTCCGCTTGTCGGAGCGAAAGGGGAATAGGAAAGATTTCAAACTCTTGGCAAACCCGGCCCATTTTACAGCCACAGAGAGACACTCGCGCCAGCCGCTATCTTATACACCCCATACTCATTCCACTTCTATAGCGAACAATATAACCCGGCTCTCATCCCCTTGTAGCACGATTATGATTTTACTACCCTCTGTCACAACCTTACAGTATAACGGGACAGAGAAACGTATACATGCTCGTACACGTATATGTATTATATAAACAGAGTTTTATGCACTGCTTTATACCGCTTCTATTACTTCCCTTCTGTTTCTTTGAAATATATTCGAACTATTTAATGTGAATATTTTAATGCGTTCGAAGTGCGTAGTTTCTCATTTTCAGAATATAATACCATGCGTATCACGTTCCCGGACAAAATAGCGTATGGCTAAAGTTTCGAGTTGCCATTACCGAATTCGACGGGCCCGGATCCGACCAACCTTGAAATTGTGTCAGAACATAGAAAACTGGTCTCAGGGGACAGGGACTGCGACGAGCAGTAAAAAGAATTTGCTAAGGTTAATGGGAATTGGGAGATATATAATACAGAGTGAGATGAATGAGAACGAAAGGGACGAATGATAACGAATTAGATGCGGCAGTGCCTGTACAAACAGCGCGCACTGTGTAAATTTAACTAATTAAAGATTCACAGCAGACAGAAGGCAAGACGGCACTCATCTTGTAGGGGAATGAGTTCTACGCTTTCTTGTACAGCACACTCTGGTACTGTTTATACGTATACATACCAGTACGCGTATGCTTTACCTATATAGGTACGAATGTTGTTTGCACAGGCTTGCGTTTCATTTACGTCGTAGTTTGCTTTTCGGCCTAGAGACACTCTTCCCGCGCTTCTCACTTTGCCTTGCCTCTTTCTGGGCTTATACGTGGCATGCTTGGTACTTTGATACGGGCAACGTTCCTTCGCACATTTGTCAGGATTTCAAAGCAGCTAGACTTTTTAAGCCGCAATAAATTTCTCCTTGGCCGTGCGCGCGCACTTTCAGTATCCAAGGATGCTAACGGTTTTTTTTTAATAATTAAAAGAAATGTCGAGACATACGCAAGGTTCAAATCAAAAGAATACGATACCTCGATGCTAGTGTCTCTTATGAAAATAATTTAACTTTATAATAGAGTATACGGTCGTAGAGGGCTTCGTTGGAGGTTCAACTAAAGATCATTTACCTTATTCAACTTATTATGATACGGCTGTGGAGCTCACAAAGTCCTTGTAAAAATTCTCGAGATTTCGCAGAGTTGCAAGAAGAATGCAGCAGTATGCGTTGGGCTAGAAAAAACTAAATGGAGGGTTGTCTAAGTACGAGGTTGTCGGGAAGTAGAAGAGTAGGTGGGGATGAGCGCAGAACGGTTATTATCTATCGTTCTCGTTACCACAGGTTGCTCGTAAACCGGCCGCATCAGGGGATGGGACGTTAGGTTAGAGCGTGGGGCATAGGTAGGTACAGATACCCACCCCTAGTACGTTTCCCGTATATACCCCTATAGTCCCATACCCTGATACCTTCGTATAGTCCCATAGCCCCATAGCCCGTACTAGAAGTATAACCCTCTGCGCAACCCCTACTGCTGCTAGTTATTATGGAGAGGGGGTGCGAACGGACGGTTGCGTCGAGGGGGCAGTTCCGAAACCTCGGTCAGGGATTCACAGAGTTGAACTAGCCCTGCCCGGAAACCGATGCCAATGGCACCTCCTCTCATGGAATATAGTTTTTTACCCTGTTCTCTCTTGGGTCAGATAACACTTTTCCTATTGTACAATCCTTCGAATGCGTCGCGCGATACTAAAACCACTAAACGATGCCATTGGATTTATTTAGAATGGACGAAATTTACTGGCAAGAATTGTTCAAGAAATTTATGAATCGGCGCAATAAATAATTTGACAGGTTTCAATGAACTGTTGTGGAATACAAAGAGATTCAATTGGGTCGTAAACAAGGTTTCGTATCCTGTGTTTGTATAATGATTGAGAGTGAAAGAGAAGAAGAGGTATATCATCGAAATGGAAACGAGCGCGTATATAGAGTACATATATTTTTTATATATATATATATGTATATATATACGTACGTGGCAGGTTAATAATCCATAGCCTTGCGAAGATAGTAAGACGACCGGCACTTCGGTTATGTTCAATGCAGTGGCGTGTTAGAGGATGGGAAAGGCGTGCAGTGGGATGCAACGAGATGCAACGTGGGGCCTCGGGCATCGGATTGAGATCGAGTCGAACTTTTTATCAGGGCGTAGTGCATGAGCGCGAATTGCGCGTAACCCCCGCAGGGCAACAGAGCTGTCGCGACAGGGGGCAGCACCGACACCGCAGCGATACTGTGGTGTGTAGTGCAGCGAGCAGCCGCTGCACCAGAGACCATAAATCTCCGAGGATATAGATGGCTCTAGTGTCGCGTGAGCTGCAACCTACCCCATGCGGGGTACCCTGGAACGCCCCCCGATCCTATCCCTCCTCTATATATACATACTCCACCCATTTTACCAAACTACCGACGTTCCTGCCGAATTACCGAAATACCTATTCGGTGAAAGACGCATAGCATGTCAGAGATGGATTTTTCCATCCCAAGCTACAAATTCAAATCAGCGTAAAGCGGGGAAAATCTTGAGAAATATTCATTACTTATAACATCCAAGTATCCCATATAGGTAAGCAGTGATTTCACTTGTGAGGATTGATGAAAATTTTCACTCCGTACGATTAGATCGTATATTTTCCTTAGGAGGTGTTAGAAAATAAGGCCAGACGATAAACTCATAGAATCCACTTCTGGCATGCATACGATATATTCTGCTTTTACTTAAAAAAATAGATATATCAAAGTACAACCATCAACTGCCGTAATATCACCAGTTTTTCTCTTGTGAATAGAATACACTATATCTATATATATTTTTTTATTTCCAGATTCAAAGTGAAATCATCCGCACGAGATCTGCTCATATTTCCGTTCTAAAGAACGGAACATCCTGGAAGCGACCTACCGTAAGTAAAGGTGGCTTTTCAACCTATAGAAAAGAAGAAGAAGGGCTTGGCGCGTACGGTGTGCCGTGCCCCCGCAGCGCTTACAGCGCAGTTTGCCGACGTAGCGTCTGAGGAAAATATTACTGTATCTCTTCATGCAGTGATATCGCAAGGCTGATGTATTGCCGTAGATATTTTACAACCACACGTGCTCGAGGGCGCGCGTTCAGTATGTATAGAAGTGCAGATATCTTTGCCGCTGTGGCGAAGGCCGTAGCGTTCATGAGGACTGCTGGGATACCTATACCGCGAAGCGCCCTGCGGAGCCAGAATCACCAGCATGTTGGTACGATTCCAGTGTGGGAGTTAAAACGAGTACGAAGCGTACCGGGGGCCAGAAAGTCAGAAAGCCAGCCAGCTAGCCAACCAGTCAGTCCGCCAGTTTGCCAACCAGCCAGCTATCCAGCTAGCCAGTCAAAGCGAAAGGAGCGAGAGGAGGCTGATGATGAATCACCCGACAAGAGTGAACAAGCGGGGTAAAGGGAACCAAGAGAAAAAAGCAATGAGGGGTGCAACGCAAAAAATCTTCTACGCAATATGAACGCGCTAGAGCGAATCACTAACTGACTTATCTCCTTGGTCTAAGCCACTTTTGTGTCCTTGAGCAACCTTGTCAAATATATTAGACATTATCTGTTGCATGGATAACCAATATCTTTGTAAGTACCTTGTAATACCTTAGATCGATTCCAAATCTAGAATTTGGTACAGTTATAGTAATACACAATAAATCAATCAAGGATAGATACAAAGGGTAGAATACGATTCCCTATATAGCTATTAATAATGAACTCTCAAGGTATCAGGATTTCAAAAGTTAATCGTTGGATTTTAATCGACTACAGGACATTTCAAAAGTGTATCAAGAAGCCAAGGAGAATCGACTGACGAAAAATTCAATTTTTCCCGCGGGTATATCGACACCGGAACCAAGAAGATATACCAGAGAATGGGATATGGGGATGAAGTGTACACTTTCTATGAAAAAGAAATTGGGTTCACGGCGGTGTACAGGACGGAAGGGAAATAAAGAAGTTCGGTATCATCAAAGTGGAGTGTACAGTTTATATAGAAGTTGTGTTCGCTCGGTCACGGGTAATGGTTTTATGAGCGTCAAGGGTGATATAAAGAAAATGAAAAACACCAGTGCTGCCAACATGTACGGCCTCGGCATATAACTAACTACGCTGTGTCCCCTCTTTCTCGCCTCTACTTCTTAAGTTATATAGGAGCGAGACTATCCTCTCTTGGCCCTCGCGCTGCTTACTCCCCGCGGAGTGTATCACAATTAGCTAGCAAACCTCCTCCATCCCCAAAGTTGGCTACGAAATAGCACCCCTCTTATAAAGCTGGGCTTACCCCCCTCAAATCCTTCCGTATAACAACCCCTCTACAGTAGAGAGTCCAACCGACACCCAAGACACTGCCGCAGAAACTTTAGAACGCTTATTTCAATATTATGATGAATAAGTATAAAACTATACATATATATATATATATATATATATAGTATATACATAAAGCCACGTGTGTACTAACTTAAAGCAAGCCAGCACTTGCGATATTCCTGCGTTAAGTTTAGGCACCGTACACATCGTGATGGACTTTTTTCTTCTCACACCGACGACGTAATGAGGTAGTATTAAATTTGAACGTTGCACGGATGTGCTGGAGATTGCTCGTGGCTACGAAGAAGATACAGCGACGAAGGAAAAGGAAGAAGACGATGAGAGAAAGTGAGAAAATAAAAGATGAAAAATTATAAACTACGCGTCTTGGGAGAGATTTAAATGCTGGAAGTCATCAGAGTGGGACGGAAACGTTCATTCCTCTCAAGCTTATGTAAATTTTGTAAGAGTAACTATGGGAATTAAAATGTATTTAATATGTATGTATGCACGACAGACGAAAAGATTAGAAGTTAACTTTGTTAAAAAAAAAAAATTTCTCGTTCATCACACTCGGAACTTGCCGATAGTCTCTCACGCGTATGGATAGATTACGTAGTACTAATTGAATGTCATAAGTAATTAATTCGCTGCAATAAATTATAATGAAAATGTATACTAAGCACGTTCTCTGCGAACCGTGGATCATTCGCACACTGATTTGTGTAAATATATGATTTTAATATGCTTATGTACGTACAAGCTTCTAACGTGTGATATTTTTGTACGCGGCTTGATTTAACCCAAGGCGCCATCTAGTGCTACGAGGACTTTCACAATTGCACTGTACAATTATAGAATTGATTGAACCGATCGACTCTTATCGTTCGTAATTACTGGCGAGGACGCTGTAAGCCCAGCTTGTAACGACAAATAACGAACTGCACTTATGTGCTATCTATGTATCTATATACTTGAAAGGGCGAGTGTTAAGCGGAGCGTATAAAACTCGCTGCTTGCATACCACATAAGATATGAGCATAAAAGAAGTGATGTGTTTAAAAATTGTCCGCGTTATGATTAATGGCGGCGGGATGGAATGCAAAATTATCGAAGCAAACAGCGTTTGAACCGCTGTCACATATAATGCCCTGGATGGACAATCATAAAGTTCTATTGCATAAACGGATAAGACACTGTTCTTAGAACACAGTATAAACTGTACGAAGTAGAGTTTTCATTAAAAAAAACTAACATCTCATAAAGTTCCCAATACGTTCATAACAAACATCATGTTATCATTACAAAAGATAGTTTCTATGGTTCTAGTATACTTTTCATTCGCAAATATTTTCTACAATATTTTCATGCATGCCATCCTCATAGCTTTTCTTTTTATAAAATCAATTTCTATTTTCTACGTGCATGGATCAAAGATCAGATACGAAAGTCATGGCAGCGCCTCTGTCAGGAGTTACGAGAACTTCAACGAGAAACTTTACATCACTGCAAGAGGGCAGAGACCGAGTTAGTTCTTTAGAAAAAAAATGTATAGCGCCCTTAACCCCACTCTTTTCCATTGCCAACCCCCGTTAATTTCTTATTCTTTCTCACTTAATCTTTCTTACGTTCTCTGTCCGGGCGAAAGGGTTAGGTTAGGTGGGGAGTACGAGTACGGGGAGGAGATAATAATTGAGATCGTTTCACGGCTCCTTAAGGGGGATAATCGAATTATCGGTGCGCGCTGTATATTAAGTGGTCACGTAAGATAATTCGGCAACGTCGCAGACGCCATGACGGTGCCACCGGGACAAGACGGTATCGGTAGACATGTTGTCCATGTGTGTAACGCACGAGTGTTGGTGTATGGTGGAAATACCCAGCGGCACAAGAGAGTCGGGTGAGAGCGTATGCTAGGCTCGGGCTAGCTGAGTCCCGAAAAAGAGAAGAAAAAAAAAGTAGGGAGAAGAAAAAAAAGAAGCCAGGGGGAACCTTAGGTTTTGTGTTGCGAGCTCTAGCCAGCTTGCGTTGTTGCATTCAGGCCCGTTCCACTACCCATCCTCCATTCCCATCCCGTCCACCATTTCATCCCAGTGGGAGAAACCGAGATGGCGCTACGACTCTTCGTTTCTCGCAACGCCCTCTTTGTCGTACATTTGTTACGTCGCTGTTTGTGTCTCCTTTGCTCTTTCACTCTTGACTCCGAAGCTCAGAAGGGATTCTGGGAGTTTTTAGAGTGCAGCCCCTCATTGTTGTGTAAATGCGAGGACCAATGGCGCCGCTAGACGGGGTACTACTACTCATTTTTAAATGCTAATACCTACCCGTCGGCTAGCCACCAGATTCTACTCGTTTCATACCGAGCATCCCACTTTCGACTCTTCCCGACCGTGCGAACTCGTGACATTACGTACGCGCAATTAATATCCTCGGGCGATCGATACGATAAACTTCAAAGTAATAAAGCTGAAATGGATGGAAAAGAGGAATATGGCTGGATATGGAGATCTACGGGGGTATCATCGCAATTCTCTTGAGTTGAAGCTACTTTCAAACGGATTTTTCCATAGCTTCGTTATATAAACCTATAGTATATGTACTGTGAGTAATGGGAATATGGATACCAAGCACTTGAGTTTGAATCTCTATGTATTTGGATGTAAGCGATGCCAAAGTTATAGGATCATAACCTAAGTATATCGAAGAGGAGACGGTTAAACTTTCACGTGGAAGCCAACGTTGTCAATTTTATTTGCCACGATAAAGTCCCGAATATGGTACACACATTTTTAATGAAACTCATCGCTTATGATTGAATTTTTAATTTTGTTTTTCTTTTTTCTTATAAACCGTCGCGCCAGATGTTACAATACAAACGAGTGACATATTGTGCCCGACTAAAGTACTTAGGTAAGAAGAAAAAAGTGCTTTTTCTACAGTCTTATATTTCAGAAGAGCCCGTGCAGTACGCCATGTTTTGTCTTTACTTAGAAATTCGAGCTTTTAAAAATATATAGTACCGAAGTGCATTTGGTGTTTGGTTACTCTTTAATTTTTATCAAGATAGCCTAGTGTTTTATACATATAAATAACTCTAAAAAAAAAGGATTCCATGTCGTGTTACCCGACGGACAAAATAGGCAGAGTGTTATTTTTCGACATAGAATGATTCACCCTGCATAAAATAGAGAACTCTAGTGTATGCGCAGTATGGCGATACAGTGGGCCATAACAGCGCAATCTAGCGGTCAATCGCTCAACTCGTAGGCCTCCCCACTACTGTGGGCATAGAGTGCATCCCCACTACAGGTAAAAACCGAGTCAGGCGGCAAAGGCGTAGACTTTACGATGCTTCAAGTAGTATCACCTAATAACGACGCTCATAAATGTCACGATAAAATCAACAAAAGAGATTTATTAACAGTCGTTACGTACGGCGAAAGGCGTAACATGGTAATGAAGCGCAATCAAAACAAATCGTAGAGCAGTAAGAGTGCACTCAATAAACCGTTACACGAGTACGTGGATACAGGTGCGAAAAGATAAGTAGGAAAATGGAAAACGATTAATGCATATACAGATAATTTTCAAATTTATATATAAAATGAGTGTAACACAAAGTCGAATTACATATGAATTCTACGGACAATAAATACTTGCTCGAACGTATAAAGAAAAGTAAATGGCCTGCAAACGAGAATTATTAATTAATATGAGACGAAGTATAACCTGCGATACTAGAAGACGATATAAAGTTAAAGTTTGGTGGTGTACATGTCTATGTGGTCCATTCATGGTAGGTCAGGGTCTGATTGCAGGAAGGAAGCAGTTAGGCCCGGTGAAAGTCGTTAAGCCAAGTTTACGAGGTGTTACCGGGAGCGTAACCTGTAAATCTCGAAGCGGGCGGGCGCGTGCCAGTGGCCGCTCAGTCGGAGACTCAAAAGAGAAGGGATAATGGTTATACAGAGAGGAGTAAGGAAAGATAGAAGGCTAAGAAGTACTCGTGCCACGGACTCCTTTATGGATCGTAAATGTCTTCTTTTACAACCTATAAAGATCCCCGACCTACGTTTGACAGGGAGCCGACATCAATCTGTCGAAATCAAGTTTTACTGCGTAATAAAGACCAAACGGAAGGTTAAGCTTTGTTTTGACATGACGGTAATATTGTTCATTCATACGCGCACATGTGTATACAGTTAGTGGGTTATCGACAGTTAGGGCAGTATGCATCGAGCGATAATAACGATGGGACATATATGACCGTCGTTGGATCAGAGTAGCTAAGAATTGAGAATGGAGGGAAGGCTATATAGTCGCGTCGATAAAAACAAACCATAAAGCGCGTTACGGACGATCATTGAACTAACTTGTGAGGCATCCCGCTTAGATGGTAGCAGGGACGCTTTAAATTAGTGACGTACTGATCGAGGGTCGGTAAGGTAGATAAATTCAGTATCGACCCATATCGAGAGACCCTTACTGCCACCTGTCGGTTCGATAGTTTACTAGTAAAGTAGTCCCGCGTAGTATTACAAGTCGTAAAATATATTTTCAAGATTTCATAGGTAATTTCATCGCGACTTGCGGAATTCTTTGCGAGTTTAGCATTAGTCGCTGCCTTGGAAATTCATAGAAAGTAGTAAAAACGTTCAATGAATATTTTGAAAATTACATTAAAATTGTCTCGTGATACAGACCAGCCCTTGCTTATTGCTCCCGCCTTCGGACCACGCCCACAAACCTGAGGAGGGTGGGCAGCCATAACTAAAGCAAACGTTGTTATCACCGCTAGATGGCACTGCCACTCCATAACTTTTACGCTACTTCATAAATGTCTCCCGTCGAGAGAATCTCGCTTGAATTTTTAACGCCCCGGCAAGCGAATTAGTCGCATTACGCCAAGAGTATTGTAACTGCCGCATATTGCTGTAACAATTTACTGCAAATCCTTCATAATCTTAATAGCGATCTGTCAACGAACCAATTTAGATTGTTATAATCGGTACAATTCCATTAGCTTTGAGACTGTCTTCACGACTCTCTCGAAGACATCGAGAAAACGTATTCTTTGTGAATATTAGGGCTTGACTTCTACCCAAAACATTCAAAATTCCGCGTAATCATTCGTAAATAAATTCTTCTTAATTTAAGCTTCACGAGTCGGTAGCTATATCCGGTTAACACTCGATTATCTATGATTCGTGATCAGAAAATTCTAATCAACCATTCTTCTCGTGCATAGTTATTCGAAAACCAGCCGGTTCTGTCAGTGAGTAGTACACTCTAAACCTATATAATTCATTCGAGTCAAGATTAAGTTTCTAACCTATCTAAACATCCCATTCGTGCTTGATAATTGTACCATTAAACATATCCTTTCGACTTCTCCTAATGACACAAAAATCTATTACTGCTCTTAAAACGACACCTGTTGATACAACATTTATTTGAATCACTCTTTTCAGTCCTATGGTGTACTTCACTTTACTTATCCACTACTCAGATTCATCTCGCATTACTACACAGTCAAAAGAGCGTACAAGTTATTATGTAAACGGAACCGCAAAGTCTCTCGAGCCAACTCAACTATCTACGCATGTATAGTGGGGTTTCCGCAAAATGGCCAATAATATCAACTTACTACCATAAAGGAAAACGACAGCCATTGCGCACGAATATGGCTCAAGCAGCCGCGACCGGCCGCTCGTTAAACCGCATTCAAGGGGGCACCGGTACCGTATTTGAATGGACCACTAACTTGGCAATGGTTGCCTCCTTGATTATCTTACAGGATTGTATGGCTGTCGACAAGCCCATAAAAATTACTTGAATGGAAGAAATTTAATTTGATGTTTCGGAAATCGTGATTTTTATGGCGGCTCTTTCAATCGATGTATGCTCCTTTAATTTTCCCTTTATATCTATACGGAACAAACTGGTAACGGACTAACGAATGAAAACCAAAGAAAACAAAAATTGAGTAATGTCCACAGTGTACAGTGTATTATACCTATACGTACCACCACAGTCATTCCTGATTTACTCTTATAATCGTGTATCGTATCTCAAGTGCTTTTTACACAATGCATTCGTCACGAAGTTCTATTTACCACGAACCGGATATACTTATCCTCTTAACCTATAATTCGATTTAGTAATAAATCAGCACATTTTTTATATTTTCTTTCAACATCACTATCGAAAATCATGATCCGCACGTATTCTTTACATTAAAAATATAAACTTTGGACAAATCTAAAATACTGAAAATTATACAGTAATTCATTTAGTTTTAATTTGAAGTGGTACGTATGCATATAAAAAAAAAATATATATATACGGACATCCATATTCTCAGAGTGTGGTAGCTCCTCCGAGTCCAGAAAAGGAATGGCGTGCCACGCGTTGGTATAGGTGGATAAGCACGCTTATTTCGGGGTTCAAAGCTGTTACACAAATCAGGGCCTAACCGGTGGAGAGACGTTCTCTTTTTTTGGTGAGGAGCCCGGCGAAGTGTCGTTATTTCTGAAAACATCTGGAAGCAGGATCCACTTCCGACGACAGGGCACCGCCGTTCCTGGAATGCGCAATGCACTACGGTGCAGTTCGTATCGTTCCTACAGACAGAAGGTGTCTTTTCCCTTTTCTCATATTTTTTCTCCTGCTTTCTTTTTCGAGACCGCTTTTCTTTTTTGCCCCAAAACAAAATACGTAGAGTCCCGTTGAAATCTCAGAGAGGAAGAAGGAGACAGAAACATAGGGAAAGTGTCCAGAGGGTCAAATATAACTTTTTATAATGAGAACGATATTCCTTAAATCTATATATATACATATATAGAAGGACCCTATAATTTTGCAAAATGAACACTAGACTTTCTCGAGTGAAAGTGCAAATGACAATAGAACAGAAGGTGCACCACCAAAAAAAAAGAAGATAGCCTTACGAAAATCTTCCAAATGGGCCCTCGGTATCTCATTTTTTTCGACCTTTCCCTTTTTTTTCTTTCCATTCTTTTTTTTTTACCTGCAGGAACTTTCTACTTTCTTTTCCCCGTGGCGAATAATACAGCAAGAGGTACGACTCTCCCCAAAAAAATTGTCCTGACACTTTTCTTACCTAACGCAAAAGTATAGTGAAATTTGCAGTTACTCAAATTAAGAATATATTTATACACATTATCCACTAATTATTAGCTACAATGTTAACATAATAGCTCCATAAGCTGTCTTGCATAATAATAATAATAATAAGAACATTAATAACAATATCACCTAAAATTACGTTACCAGAAAAGAAATAAAGAAAAAATATATTTCCCAAAGTCTCACGTTCAATTCTCGTAGATGGCACAGAAAGAATGTAAAAATTAAGAGCACGTTTCAAAAGCAGCAAACGTTCCGGGCTGTAAAAGCAATGGCGTAGTCCGCAGCACTATCTGTTTTTAGGTACGTGTTTATTGGAAGCACGGTGCATACAAATGGAACAAGTTAGCGAATTATGAAGGCACGCTTGCCCGTGGTCTAGTCTCATTAGATATGCCGTTCAAAGGATAGTTTTACAGGACGGACACTCGATGAATAGCAAAAGGGATGCTATTGTACGCTTCACCCCAGAGAGGGAGAGGATGGTACCGCGCAAGTAAGCATCCCTTGGAAAATGGCAGCTGTGTATTTGACTAAGAATACAAAAAAAAAATAAGAAAAAGTTTCCGTGCTAATGAATAAGATGCAATAGCAGCGACTCACCTTAGTATAGCTGTGTACATTGCGGTGCTAGCAGAGGGTGGTGTGGATTGGCGGTAGGGTGGTCAGGAGGGCTCCGGTGCAGGGCGTACCCCTAGTTACCCCCTTCGGGTCCTCCGCCACCCCCTTGCTGTTGATGCGCGGCTGCGGCTGCCGCTGCTGCGGCCTTCTGTGCCTGAGCCTGTTTTTCCTGCTCGTTTAATTCCTTGATCGCCTGTATTTCCTTCTTCAGTTTCATCCGTCGATTCTGGAACCAAATTTTTATCTGTCGTTCCGTCAGGCAGAGTGCGTGTGCCATTTCGATTCGCCTCCGCCTGGTGAGGTAGTGGTTTGTGTGGAATTCCTTCTCCAATTCGAGGGTCTGGTAGCGCGTGTAGGTCTGACGGCCGCGCCTGCGCAGCCCGTTCGCTCCTGAAAGTGAAAAAAAAAAGACAAATGTAAGAGTAATGTAAAATAAGACAATTTTATTATACGTGGAACTAGTTAGGCTACTTCGTTTGGCTTATCTGCCCAAGAGGCCGTATACGACTACGTTTACAATACTGGGAATAGTGTGAGTATACTAATGGGGATACGGATAAAAATGTCTTTCGCAATCATTAAATGCGAATTACTTGGAAAATCGACTTATAGCACTATTATAGTAGCACCCATCCAAAGACAAACTTGTATACAGACATTACGTGTATCCTGAGGAATTTCTAATCGCCAAGAACAATAAAATATTATTCGATGTACACATATGACGTAATTTTAATTCTCTTACCACCGTAATGTTAATTAATTCAATTGTTCATTTAATGCTATAAAATACTTTGATTAAAATTTGTTCCGTCCGTAGAAAATTATGTACAAAAGATATCTCTGAATACTATCTGGCAATGGCATATACGAATGATCATAAAAAAATCTGTCATGCAAACAAACCTGAGTACCTATGTACATACGTACGTATACACGAGTGGCACCCCATACCAACAGAAGTGAAACTTTTCCCAGTCGCCAGTGTACAGACGTGTAAATGGTTTTAAATAAAGTGTAGTGGAGTCGCAGTGGCGGAGAGAGTATGCTAGAGGGTAGGTACTGTTGAACAGCCACTTGGGTACAGTAGTGGAATAAGCCCCGTTGGGGGTGCAGGCTCACCTTATCGGCCGTTACTGCCTCGTAAAGCCCCCGTTTCACCTCTGCCATTGCTAGCACTATATATATATAGTATACCAACCGCTAGAACACTACCTATCACCCTGTTCCCCGGTACATACCATATAGTGAATAAAATCGTATAGATATACACTAGGTTATATCCATGACGTTGAAGATTCCTGGTTTTCACATTTTTTTTTTAGTAAAAAATCTAACTAGGGTTGTTATACAAGTATTATAGTAAAATCTTTAGCGGTGTACGATTTCTTTGTTCGTTGTAATGTAGGGTTAGATTATACTAATTTTTTGCTCAACAGCGATATGCGAAGAGGGTTGAAATCATAACGCGAGCAAAACGCGGAAATCATTCCCCAATAAACAGGCAATATCTATATAGCAATCCATTAATGGCAGTATATGAAGTCCCGCCGTAATATGTAGCCAGTATAGAGGGACAAGAGAGGAATATGAAGAGAGAAAGAGAGAGAGAGAGAGAGAGAGAGAGTGATTGTGGAAGTTGCATCACACACGCGAAACAGAGTTCATATCGGCGTCATGTTTATTATCGCGACGTAATCAAGTGGCCCGGCGCCCAACGGGCCACCCTGTTCCTCACCCTGGTCGCCACCCCATGATTCTCATTCCAGGTTGCTATGCTGGTGACTCGGTGTGGGGTAGGAGTTATGGCGCGGCGTTTATAAGGGTTATTTGTCACACAGACTGCTAGGGGTGCCTTTCTGTACTCTCTCACTCTTTATTTCTCTCTCTCTTACTTCTTGCCTCGCCTTCGTAGCCGTTTGCTCGCGACCAACCCCCTCCGCCCCCATGTCTCGGTCTCCACCTCGCAAAGCGCCACCGCCGTTAGGGGTCGCAAGCGATAGACTCCCGAACTTATAAATAAAAGAGGGGGTTCTCCCAATTAAGCCGCCCTCATACGTCTCCGCAAAGTAGAAAATGTGACAGGCTCGCGACCCTCTCTTTTACTTCCGCTCGCCATCCTCAATCCCTCGACTTATTCTTTCTCTCCCTTGTTCCTCTCTTTCTCTACTTTGCTCTCGTTCTCTTTGTCGAAGGTGCGCGCGCACCTTTTTCTAGAAACATGCCTGGGCTTTCCTACGTACCATTCTCGGAGAACTAAGAAGAAGCGTGCGTGGCTGTTTAACCAAGAGGGTGGATAAATTTCGCGGCGTAGCCGTGAAATGTGTTTCATTCAAGGGGTGAGACCCGGGAGCAAGAGAGGGTGGCCGAGCGTGCGCGCGTTTAGTGGAAGGAAATATATTTGAACGTTATTCATGCATTCCTTGAAAAATGCCGTCCCGTATTTCGTTGAAAGTTTTCATCCCTTACTATGTTATACGTGGGCAAGAGAGAAAGGGAGCGGGGAGAGAAAAAACCAGGAGAAATCGTTCCACGGATACTTCGCTGCTGACGTGTATCCGGTAAAATCCGCACGTTTCTGCCTCGGGAAATCACTTTGCGATCGGTTTCTCTCTTATGCGGATGCTTTCAACGCTTTAAGCAATCTTTCTCTCCCGTTTTCAACCCTGTGGGGAGAAAATGTATTGGAAATGCAATTGTTCAGCTACGTTATCGCATCGATGATACAATATGTCCTGTTCTTAATGCGAATTTGAAATATGAAAAAATTTCATAGAAAACTGTATTCGCAGATATTATTACTGTTTACACCTATCATACTATTACAAATATTAAGTATTAAGGGTGTACAAGGCTGTTTATTGAAAATATGTATAACGTAAGCTGATTCAAAGTTGCGTTTAGCATATACGTTATAAAGATTCTCTGAAATCAAAAGTGACTATAGGAGGGAATTCAAAATGGAGTAATGTCACGAAACAGAGAAAACGGCCGTACAGGGTAATCGGGCATTTTTTTCAACTGGCTGCGGATCTTCCGTCGAGAAAGGGAATCTAACGATAAGGGAGGATACGAATACCAAGTTTCGACGTACACCCCCATAAAAGGGGCTGGATTGTTGGCAACTCTAATAAGAAGAGCCAATACGTTGATTGCTACCGGGGATTCTGGCTGCTATAACTTTACTCGCGGTTCGCAAAACACGATGCCAAAGCCACCCTCGGTCCACCCTTAACTCTCTCTCCTCTATAGTTCGCCATTCCCCAATACCGCACGAGGAGGAAGCTTATACAAGAAAAGCGGATCATACATGGGACCAATCAAATCAAAGTAAGTGAATTGCCCGGCGGCATGGAGTAGTAGAGAACCTCACGGGATTTACCGTGAGATATATTCCTTTAGGCTTAATCTGGAAAGCCTACCCTCGTATACCTCGGAGCTTTTTGTTTGTAAGATTCCTGTGTACGCAATACGTCATCATCCCCTTTCAGCAAAAATGGCAATATCACTGAACCGTAAGTTTCTTGGGATACCAATTTGATACCAGATCGCTTTTCCTCTTCAGTAGGGTTTGTCAATGTACTTTACCAAATCCTTTCTGGCAAGACAAATACATATAATACATAGCATTTTTCGAAATTATTATATACCGCATAAAATATTTTATTTAATCGACAACCAATTACCCCTCGAAAAATTCGATACACAAACCGATAAATGAAATAAATAAAAACTACATAAAAATGAATGGGAAAAGAATTCATTTTGAATTTTTCATTGAATATGTATATCTGTCAAAACATAAATAACATAAAAAACCTAACACGAAGAAAAATATATAAATAACAGCAGGATCCAGTGTCGGTACTGTTCTGAAAAAAAAATAAATAATAAAATAAAAGTCCATCAGTCATCAGTTCATAAAACATAGAAATTAGCATCGCCGAGGGTGTCCGATCGAAGGCAACCATTTTCGTATACTTTAAACGACATCATGGAAATGGAACTATGAAAGCCGCAGGCAGTCCTAAGTGTTAGTGGGTAGCAAAGCGAAGGGGCGGGTTTCCAGCTGGCCCTTGTTACCCCGTATCCACCCTTATATTCCATAGCATGTCGGGTTACAGGGCCTGTCAGACAGTCGATATTTACGAGAGGCACGCATTTACATCAGGACCTTCTCGAAGAAGCCAAGAGTAACCCCTTGCGAAGGTGTCGGAGAGAACATCGCGTGCTTTCACTACGTACGCGTTACAGTCGCCCATCGTTTCCCTCCTTAACTCCACTATAACTTATTAATTACGGTTGACTAATGCGTTCCAGCTGTGCCACGCGGTATCCTCAGCAACTTTCTCCAAGCTTTCTCACTGGTAGCATCCCCCAAAGAGAGAAGATCGAGATGAGAAGAAGAAGGGCGGAGGGATGGTGGTGGTGGTACGGAACCTTAAAGAGCAGGTCTTCCATGGTATGAGGAAAGGGAAGCCCTGGCAGAGGATTTTACAGGGTACCGGGGAAAGACGGGAACGAGAGCCAGAGGGGTGGGAGAGCGTAGCACGAGGGCCGCAGGCAGTAACTCACGCCCCCGAGAGGATTACCTACCTTGGCAAGGCTGGAGGAGGGTACCCAACTTGAGCTACGGGCTTGCTGCGTAGCTACGCGTTTCTCATACCGAATGTTTCTCCTTCGCTCTTTCTTTCTCTCTCTCTCTCTCTCTCTCTCTCTTGCCTCTCTCCTTCTGGAGCACCCGACTCACGAGCGGGTTTGTTGCGGCTGTCTTGCCCGCTATACCCACGCCTACAGGGACACCAGAAACCCTAAACTTACGATACGCGAACAAGGTTAAATCCCTGGACGCGTAAGGTGCTCTGCCAGGGGAGTATATGAACGATATTATAAACCTGATACAATTTAGATGAACTAGTACATGTATGGTACCTATGTTGTCTATGTACTTGGTACAGGAAGCTTTATAATGGGTTTTATGGTACTCAGTGAAACTTGACGGGTTAAGATATATGTATGGATATTGGACTGAACGGGGTTGGTTTATGATGAATTTAAGAAATTTGTATTTTTCTTTTTAAGTTTCACGTATGCGGAAGTTTTGAGTAGAGTTGTTGGGGAATGTTTTATTTCTAGCGCTAGCTCTGCGGATTATGATAGTACAATGTGCGCTTCCGCCCTTTGAACTTTACTAGCTTCAGGATGTAGGGGCGAGTATGTGAAGTCTTTGAGGGACCGGAACTCGCGAGGTAGTAGTGAGGATATTTTTGGATGCTAAATTACTCTGAGATTGAGTTAGATTGTCATGAAGATTTTCGGCTAACACTTAGGCTAATCCACTTACGAGCTTATTCTATTCTTGAACTCCGTGATCTTTCTAATTTTAATTCTACAATTTGGTTACTTGTAATTCATTGTAATTTAGTCGGGAAAAACTTCAATTGACTATATCAATATTTATATTTTTGCGCAACACGAAATCTAGAAATTTCGTAGTTACCAAACAATTTGTTTCAATGTGCGATAATGTCTGTTTTATCGAATTACAAAAATCATCAATTTACGATACCGAATTATTGGTAAGCTCAACTCATTAACGTGTAATGGCTAAATGCACGGTTACATACGATAATGTCAAAGGCAATAAATCACAATGAATTATCACCTGAATTCTTATATTTCTGCTTTTAAAGCATCCTTAAGGCTCCAACGCCTACGAAGAGCGTAGAGTATAGCGAGAATAATCGCGTGGGAAACATTAACCAGCCGATATTCTTTGCATTCTGTTATATTACATAGAGTGGGGAGTTAAAAAGAGGCCGGTTCACTTTAAGAGATTAGTCCAGTGATGGCGATTAAAAAAAAAAGATAAGCTAGAAAAGATTCCAGTTACGAAGGCGCGTGCTTGTCCCTAAGGTAAAAGATTAGAATCCTAAGCAGCTTTAAATCCCTAAAGGTGAGCATCGCGATGCTAGTGGGTAGTTTAGTAGGTAGGTAGGTGTACTATAACCTAATCCACCATTTTAACTGTCGTGTAGGTAATTTTGTCCCAAGTGGTGTGAATGTTCATAGCGCGACTCTCTGTGCGATTAATTGCATAAAAATGTCAAGCCGATAAATGTCAAGTTTCTATTTTCTCAGGCGGAATGTCGTCAGATTGCCATGGAACAAGAACTACGATTTCAGAGAATAAAATAGAAGTCGAGTTCCGTCCGTACCAAATTGGGAATGATTCTTCTTCTTATTCTTCATCCTCTTGTCTGCCATTGCTCGTGTGTATATAGTACAGCTATGCAGGTACGTTGTAGTATCTTACAAACGCGTAATTTCCCAGCGGACTTCCTACAATTTCGTATAGCCGACGGCTGAGGTATAACCAAACGGTAGAACCAAGAGATCCTCGTGCATCAAGTTACTTACTAGTTACGTGGAGTGTACCAGCATTGTAGTTTCCGTAGAAAAATTGTAAAGCCAATGCAAAATTCGTTTACTTGTATTCTCAATCGATTGACATGAATCCCTTTAAGATAACTTTCGTTTGGTTTCAAATATGGCAAATGATTTAAATTTCACGGTAACTCCCTCGTGGCTAGGCTGCCACTAACGATGAGTTTCTTAAAGAGATCGTCAAGTAATTTAATTAACGAGAAGAGCCAAAGTGTCTGGTCGAAACAACAATATACGTATAACTATAGACATTCCGAGAGATGAAGAATAAATGTTGAAGATGAATCCGAAAAAGTCCTGGCAACTGTAATAATAATGCCAAACGCAACGGTGCGCACTGCCATCTATGGGTGTGAAAGAGAATAGAAAGCCGAAGAGTCGCGACGAAGAGACGTGAAAATAGAAGAAGAAAATATAAAATGAAGGTACGAAGGAAAGACAGAAAGAAAGAAAGAGGCCACTCGGTATATGAGAAGAGGTGCTCGGAGTCGAGAAAGGAGAAACGGAAAGTATATAAAAGAAACAAGTAAAGTGGTAGATGGTGGAGAAGATGGCATGCAAAAGAGGCTTTCGTAGGTAAAGGAACCGAGCCGGTTGTAAGGCGACACCTCACGGCACTCGAGTAGCCCATCTCTCCTTTGCTCGTAGCTGTATCCCCTCGCGTGACTCGCTCTCTCGCACCTCATTCCTCTCGATCCCTCTTTGTCTGGCACGAGGGAGATTTCCACTGGCGCTTCGAAGAACCTTTTTGTCTCTCAAAAATTTGAAATGCAAGGCACGACGTACCCCACGGAGTACGTAGGTAGACTAAGGGGGTGGAAGGTTATAGGAAAGACGTATTCAGGTATAGAATAAAGAGTAATGATAAAAGGTGGAAAGGTAATACGAGGGCGAGGATCGAAAGAGATGGCGGATACGTACGTATAGTTATAATTCATCATGAACTATAATAAAAATACAATTGACGGACAGGTGGGTAAAGTTCAAGACACCCTCTAACGAAAGACCATCGTATATTGCTCACATCGTTCTCGTTCGCATCTATAAACTCACACGTGACCACGCACACGAGTGAAACGTGGACGGACACGAACAGCGGGCAACCAAGCAACCAGCCATATATCTGCGTCCTAAAAGGAATTCCAGAATATATTTTACATATGCTTTATTGCCGCCTTATTTCCAACTCTATGGCACGGTCGAGTCGCATGCGCGCTTCCATACCCTGCACAAAGGGCCCACGGCAGTAGAGGCTAATGCAAAGCGGACGGGTATATACGTAAAAGTGCGTGACTGCGTCTGAGGTTGTGCGTGTCAACGGCTATAGATAGGCAGCCGTGCTGGCCGGTTTGGGACTCTAAACCTTATCCTCTTTTGCCCCTTTCTCCATATACTTAACCATCTTTTACTTCATCTTCTTCGTCTCGTCTCTACAACCTTCCAGTCGCGTATCGTTCGCCGCTGATAATCCCATTTTGTAGGAACACAAATGGACGACGAGGAGGACCAGGTATACAGCGGAGGACCGCCCGGGACACATCAGTCCTACTCCCTCCGCTAGATGGGATAATGGACAATACGAGTTATAAAATGGACGAGCGTGTGTGAGAATCTTTTGGAATTTTTTTTTTCTAGACGACTGGACGTATCTCAAAATCAATTTTCTATAAAAAATTATAACTATACATTACCATGACACTGTGTTAAAGACACTTGTATTCGTGTTTGGACACTTTTCTATGAATAAGGGGCGGGGTCTCCTTTTCATGAATCTTCTGGATCAACCGGATCGGAAGATGTAGTAGGGTATATATATTTTTGGTCCAGTGTTTAGTGCGAAGGAGAAAAATAAGATACGTGTATGCTATTAATGCCGTGATAGAATACTTCAATAGTGCGTATGTATACATACAATGCGAAGCACTTGATTGCCAAAATGCATAATGACACTCATCAAACCTCAAAGAAATAGCCTAGTGCTCGGGATACCTAGTTTCAAAGCCGATAGAGTAGTGTAACAGGCATAAATGCATAATGCATGCCTGCGTGACTGCATTCCGCTATAATGACTTAACTTGTAACAGTTAACAAGTATCGGCTAGATGATTTGATAATTTGCAAGCGGGACTATGCTCGACCCCTTCTTGCTTCATGGGGTCCGTACGAGCCATGAAGGGCAGGGCCCCTCTGTATATGCCGGACTCCGACTCCACTAGAGCCCCGGGGGGGCCCCGGTATCTATATACAGGACGACTGGGTGGGGAAAGCCGGTTCCACCGAGCTGGACGCCATCACGTTTCCTCGCAAGAAACTATGATTGTAAGAGGTGGAATCGCGCTTTAAAAATTGGTTCAATTTTTTCAGAATGGCGCGAAAAATTCGAAAATACCATATCATACTGTTTCACTAATGGGGGAAATAATCATCGAATTAAATTACCAAGCGGTCATACACGAACGCTTTCTGTATATACGAACAGTAATGTCGTCTATGGAAGCCATTGACTTTCTTTCTCTTGCTCTTTGTCATCTTTTTACGATCTTTTAACGTTTTCTTATGGCGCATGAAATTTGTGCGTGTTTTATTCAACCTGAGTACGTGCTTTGGGAAGCGACTGATTTTGTTTAAAAATGTGAAAAAAAAATATAGAGAGAAATCGAAGAAAAATTGGCGTCATTAAACGGCACATTATGGCCATGGGATCGGTCACGCATCGTCGATTATATTGCGCGCGAAAATAATAATGAACTGCCGTAAATCAAAAAAGTTAGGAAACTAGTTCCGCAGCTACTTCATTCGCAAACCGCGTAAGCGTGTGCGCGCGCATACTGGTTTGCTAAATGAGAATCCACTGCCAAAAATGTTCCAGAACTTTTCTGGCATATTAAAAAAAAAATGAGTTCGTGTCGGATCGTTTCGTCATATTGCAACTCGTATAATTTTCTCTTTTTCTTCTTAATCTCTACCGTGAAATCGTGATTCACTAATTTTTATTCCACATAACGTCACGTGACTTTTACAAGGTGAAACTAACCTAACAACACAGTACGACTGACCGTACGGACTGTACCAAACGACGAAAACAAAAAATACGTGACTCGATTTAGACAAAATCTAGAACGCTCCGCTCCACTACAGGTGGTTCACCGAATTGTCCATATAGCGGTATTTTTAGCAGTTCACTCAAAAGGAATACATTACATGGGAATCCAACGCTCCACAATATAGATTCCACAAAAGAACCCAATAAACATGTGTTTCCTAGCATCTGTTAGAATACCCCTATCAAGCCACAAACAAAAGATCTAAATAAAAAAAAAAATATATAAACAAACTCTAAGAAAATGTTAAGCTTCAGAAAAAAAAACAACGATATTTTTTCCCTATATAAATGAAGGATACTACGCATCCGCAAATGATACGCACAAAATGCCAAAAACTGGGTAACCAATATACTTTTTATTAAACACAATCAGTGCATCGCTATCGCATAATTGGAAAGTAAGTGGGTTACCGATCGAGATTCCATAGCTATCTAGGAACAAGAGGAAGAAATGGAAAGGATTGGTTGTTTGGGTGGTTACGTAGTTACAGGTTGGTCGGTCGCAGTAGAAGATGAACGAGGCGGCGCGGCACGAGATCTTATCCGCTGCAGCAGCGGCCACTGAATCATCCGCTTTGAATAGGGCTCTCGCTTTACTCCCTATATTATACCTATAGGTACGAAACCTTCTACCTATATGCCTTGGCCGCGGCACAATACGCCCCCGGGCTGTATAAATGCGTTATACAGAAACCATGGTACGCACTAAATTACCACGCGACACCGTCACACTGTCCGCGCAGCCACCTTGCAACTCGCGAGCAGTCGCCATAGTCGCCAAGGCCCTACTGGCTTGGGTTCTGACTATATGCGACTTACAAGTTAACGATAACGCATAGCTACCAGAGTCTTAATCAGCATAAATCATACCGACAATACTGTATGGAATAGTAGTCCGGCATTGAATCGGTCTTATCCTCCTTAGCCTCTAGTTATACCTGTGTGGGCATACAGGTAGATATACGTATGAGACTATCCTATAAGGATTTGCGTATCGATCGGCTTTATTCCAATGGGAATTTCTATGGGATAGTGGTTATGCATACCTGGGACTTTTGATGGCGGCGATATGTGAACCGGAAACGGATGGTTTGGAACGTGCGGCAAGTTTTTATTTAGATATGATTCTAGGCTTTAGGCCGGAAAGAGACTGTTTTGTATATCGTGTGTATTAATTTGGACAAACCTACTAATATTTAATTAACCACTGCTATAACGTCGGTTAGTCGTTTTCGTGTTGATGGCCATGTCAAAGAGCTTAATTGCCCTGTTTATCATACTTAATTAGCCAACAATAAAGGTGATGGTTCATATAACGGGGAATTAATTTTTCTATAATCTTAAATCTCTGATAATCATTCTGCCCACCAGGCATTACGTTTTCGTAATAAGCCGATGTTCGTGCCGATGGAATATTATATTACTACGTGAAGGAATATTGCATGACCTATCATGACGTATATTTTGACAATTTCTCACCTGCCATGTTTTGTCTATCTCCATAGATAATTCTCTATCTTTCGCAACTTTCAGATTTTATAAAAATATAATTTCAATCTGAATTCAACTCCTCGCGCATTGTTTGCTTGTTAATAATTAATTATGTAACGCATGAAAATATATATGACGTTTCAATTTGGTGGATTTGACAAATTCTCTAGGATCAACTTTCGAATTATTACTATTGCCGTGTAATTGGATACTGCATCGAATTGCTATTGCAAATATAACAAATATGCAATTAGAATAGCGACATGATTTCGTATTTTATTCCGCCATGACATGTCACGTGAATGGGGAACGCCGATTTGGATATTATACGTGGAGAGAACGTTCATTTCGAAATTGATAGTATTCACAACTATGCCTGGTAATATGCACTTCGTAGTGGTGAGACTATCGAATATCTATTGCATTCCTTGCATTCGTATCACGTGGCACGTGTGCGAGATCACCTGCTGAATGTCGACCGGAGCTAATTAACACTTGGGAGTATCAATTACGGAAAGACCAATCTACGAGAAGCCTATCGAGAAAGGCCATGAAAGTGCGGCTTTGATGACGCAATGCGTGGAGCATTCGATTAAAATAATTATACTTACATGATAAGATTCTTGTATTTATTGTGATATACGTCTAATTTTTTTTTATATTAATTAACATAATTAAATTTGTTGAATTTTTTATACCAACAAGATTTAAAGTAAATTATTTATAATCGGCTCTTTCCTGTTCTTATGTACGTAAAGTGCGTATACGATGGGGTTACTTTTAAATAAGGCAATGGACGTTGTAATGGCGGACGAGTTTCTGATCAGCATCGCTATAAGCAAAATAAAGAATGAGGGTACGAGGATGAACGTTTCGTCTTCGTATTTCAAGCACGAAGAAAGTTCGGAATCCTCCCGAAGTCCACGGTAATTGTAAACATTGGATTAATGCAAATGCGCGCTTAAAAGCTTAATTGCTTTGATAAAGTATGGCGGAGCATTAAATTCAAATGCATGTAAATTAATTCAAATTTATGAGAAATAGGTGGACGCGGAGCACTTACAGGAAAAGAGGGAAATAAAAATTAGTCCCCGCAGACCCGATCCCTACGACGAAACTCTTTTTCGCCCCTTTTTCCACGAGCGCCATGTTACTGGGAAGATTGGTCGACGCCGAATATCCCAGCCGACGCCTCGCGTCTCCTCGCAGCCAATCGGTGTAGCAGTTCAAATTTGACAGTCAGAAAAATATTCATTTGCGTATATCCCACTATTTCGTATTCATGAAATTCTTAAAATTTGTTAAAAAACCAAGTACAAGGATAATAAAAATTCAAAAAAAAAAACAGGAAAACTTGATTAAACAAATTTTTTTTTTTAAGATGTCATCGCTGTCGTCGTCCAACAATAACATTTTCCCTTTTACTACACGACAAACGGAACAGTGATAGATGCCTGGGGTTCTATACCAAGCGATAGTGGAACCCCATCAATTTCATAGTTTGATTAGATAGCCGCGCTTTATTGCGGCAAAAACTACTCACCGTTGAAAAACAACGAATCGAGCGCCGGCAACTTTATCGTAAATACAATGCCCGGGCGAATTACGAGTGCCGTGGATTCCCAAACATCAGAATGATTCACCGTGGGGCTTACATAAATCCGATTCAAATTGTAATATCGAGAGTAACACCCAATTGCCCGGAAGCTTTCCAGTTTCCTTTAGTCTCGTATACGTGCATATAACTAAGTAGATACAATATACCGATATATCTATATATGGAGAAGTGCCCTTACAAACACGCAATTTTAGAAGACAAATTTTCTAAGAAAAAACGTGACTGGCCAAATGGTCCTTGTAGAATTAATAGAAGAAATCCGTTATTCTACAAAATTCGCATGTCAACCCACTTCTTGTGCTGGGAATTTTTATTACGTATATACATAAATATATTTCGTCGGAGCGTGACGTGCATTTATAGACAGCCAAAGTAGCGACTTACGCTTTACCGATGTTTGAAGATTTCTTTTCAAGTCCGGGTAGGATTCTAAAGGAATATGAACTATCACTGAGTAATCGAATACTATATTTATGAAAATCAACATTTATAGGACTAGTGTATATATCTGTTAATGTGTCTTTTACGACAGCAATAAAGGCAGAGTTTGAAGAGTAAAAAAGAAAGTAATAAAAATTAATAAAAATACTGACACGGAACGCATTTAATATAAGATGGCATTCAAGGACGGTTAGTCGATTTGTACATTGATAATGGTAGAGGGTACGTGCTACCATTCTATGGGGTTCGACGTAGGTAGTGATTAAGGTGTCCCACGCCCAACGAATTAAGTTCTTATAGAGATATCTTTAACCTTTTCTCACTATACAGTAAGCATCTAACCTGATTTCAAAATGAATTGCCTATATAGCTAAATTCCATCTAGAAACATACAGTAAAATATGTATATAAATATACTCAGAACAAGGATATTACATTATAGGTTGTTAACGACAAACAAAAAATAGATTGATTGAAATTAGCTATAGCAAAGTGTATACGTAATAAAAAAAAAAAAATAATAAATTGCAAACATAATTTCCATTAGCCAATATAAACTTCATACTGCGCCATGTACAGGTGGCTTCATGAAGTTTTTGCAAAAACTTACACAGTGTAAGGATAAAATGTTGAGCAGTTAACGACGTGCAGACACAACATGAAGGGAATATCAGCCTAACGCCGATAGCGTTGGACATCGTTATTATTCCTTTTTCGAAAAAAAAAACAAACAAAAACAAAAAAGAAAAACGTATTCTGCCCTATTTTATCTTCTTTCTTTAGCTTATCCTCGCCATCGCTACGGCTACTTCCCTCCAAGCGGAGATAGCTCACACCATCTTTTTTTCGCCATGCAATAACATCGCAAAATGCCGGTAAGACGTAAGCGAGGCATCCAGCGAGCGTCCAACCCCTTACGGCAATTATTCCCATCCCATAGGCTGTACCTCGGTAAGGAACCCCATCCCAAGATACTCTCGTCCTGCGAATGCCAGGGTACGCGAGCTGCCTAACTAAAAGTCCTTCTCGCAAATTGCCGGTTATTACCCACGTTACGTTTATCGATGCAGCGATTGCGTTTATGCCAAACCCCTTCCACACTCTCCATATTATATCATACATATACCATACCTACCCTCTACTACCTTTTCGACCCATCTTACCCTTGGCCATTCTTCTTAGGTATATACGTGCCCTTTTAAATTTAATACCCGTATCGATTAAATGAAAAAAAGAAAATAGACTATTGCGTAATCAATAGAAAATTCGGAGTGATTTTTGAAATACAAGAAAAGAACTCGTATAATTTTGTATGCTGTATTTCGTGTACTTGGTCGAAGATCCGTATAGACGATCTTCGTATAGCAATCTAAAGTGCTATAGTACCTGCATTCCCTAGGTGTCCGTTGTGTCGTAAACACCAGTTGTTACAGTGATGCAAAAATATCGGGTGATCCTAGCAAACCGATATTATACCCAAGCTATCGTGCGCTACCCGGTTCAAAACTGCCAACCACTTTCACGGTGGTTATTTTCTGAGTTCAATACAAAAAATATGATCGCAGGGCTCGAGGATCCCATGGGCATGTCTCGAGAGCCAAGACGATGGACCAGCGATGAGGAGAATAGAAGTTTACCTGCTGCGAGAGAGTGCATGCTAAAGGGGAAGAGAGTGGTGAGGAGAGTCCGAGGGAGAGGGGTGGTATATGTGGTACCAGAGAGAATCTTGAAGAAGGAAGGGATGGGAATGTAGATGGAGATGGAAGTTGCTGTAGCGGTTCGTGGTAGAAGAGGCAGAAAGAGGAGGTTCGGAGTGCAGGGAGAAAGAGTGAAGCGTGTACGAGAAGAAATGGGAGGAGGACAGGGAGGAAGAGGGAGGGAATATCAAGAGCGGACCTCCCAAGTTGCGCCGAGATGGCGGATCATCATCGTCGCATCATCCGTGAGCGGAATAAACCGAGACCGGTATTAAATTTTCGTGAAAACGTTCGATACACTTTTCGATCGAATATCCTGTGATCTTCGTACATTGTAGTGTAATAAAAATGCTTGTGCAAATTGCAGTTTACGGAAAGAAAAGAAAACATGGGATTAAATTAATATCCCGGCTTCCATATATTAATGGATTCTATTCACCCTGTACACTTGTGTGTATTGGATGTATGATGATCTATACTGATCGTGTACCATTTCAGAAATTTTATACGGTATATTTTTACAAAGTGTTTTAGCTATAGGAACGTTTTGAGAAATTGAAAATTGCGTTGCTAACAAATATATCGCACGCTATGGGCTACGGTAATAAGGTCGCTTATTAGGTATGTCTATAGGTATTTCAGGCACGCGATCGAAAGATGGTAGCCTTGCTTAAACACACGAAGGGGACTATATTTTCTACGATAATACAGGCGAGGGATTCATTAAGTATCTGAATATATATATATATCGTGATAAAAATCATTAAAATATTATGGATTGATCTGTTAATTGTCATTATAGATATATTGACGGTTAATGAGTGGGGATGAAAAAATTGCAAAATTTTCTATGGCTACACATGTATACGTATCTATGAGACGGAGAATGAGGATCTAGACTGCATATTCGAGACACGCGACAAGATAATACGGAGACTTAGTAATATGTCGTTTCGTAGATTCTAAGCCATTAGACTAGGCTGAGTCAGTGTACGACATTAGAGGGGTGTTTCGCGGCGATGGATGATATTGGACCAACAGATATTAATTTCGGGGATGTACGAGATATTTCAAGGTTGGGGATTCTGATCCCCAAGGCGTGTAAGGGGAAGATAAGGCACCGTGAAGGCACTCGGTAATCAATGGCTGACGGGTTTACTTACAGGCAGTAAATACTGATATTATATATATATATATATACACACACACACACACAGACACATTTACCACTAAAAAAATTGACTCCGAATTTCAAAAATCCCTACAAAACCTATGTTATCATGTAAGAATTGCAATGTTACTATTTGAAAATAGTGGGGTTAAGGTCTAGTCTCACGTATCTCAGATAATTTTGTAATTTTATTCATAACTCAGGATGGAGCGGTACATTAAACCGTGAAATTTCGTGCGAATTGCGCGGATTATCGATGAGATAGAAAGGGATTAGCTTGGCGTTCGTGTTTACGGGTGGCCATAGGCGAGAGAATGAGAGATATAAAGGGGGTAGGTCTGGTAGGTACAGGGTAGGTGGTACTAGAGTGGGAGAAAGAGAGGGATGATAGTATAGAGAGTGCCATAGAGTGAGGGAGAATTGTGAGAGATGTGCCGCGCATATGGCGACACAACATACACTCAGTGGCTGCGGTCCGATGGCAGCCGATGCTTTACGAGTTTTCGGGTAAATTGGCAAATTGTAAGCCGGTAGAGCTAATCAGGGGAATTGTTGCGGATGTGGGCGTTTGTTATTGGAGCAGAGAGTAGGTAACCCGATATTCTCGTATGCCGAGAAAGCGGCATCAGGGAGTGTAATACTGGTGGTCCTATCCTAGAGTTAGGTCACGGTGTAGTCATCCCTTGAAGCAATGGGGTGTAACCCCATATACACAGAGACGAAAATCCCAATGGATTCTTTTTCCTCAGGATGGCGCCCGGCTAACATCTGTCGTTCGTTCTATACGGATCCTCGTCAAAACCAAAAACGCCCTCGAGTCCTTCCTGCTTGCTTGCGGCGCAAAAATAAACGAGCCCTTGTAATTCTGCGCAGCCGGCGCAGTCAACGTGTCCTCTTAGAAAATGGAGCCGGTCCATGATGAGGTACCGATTACACTTCAGGAGCCACAAAAATGGTAGAGATTGAATTTCAACGCGCACTACGTAGCATGGGCTGCTTATGATCAATCGTCCAGTTCAAAAGGTCAATTTCACAATTATCTTCGTATCACCTTAAATGTTTAATATTAAAAAATATTTTTGCAAACCCATCATTGACAACTCTTATTTCACGGATAGTTATTTCGCAATGATTATAAATGTAACCTTTAAGGAAATAACTATTTCTTCTATTCGTGCGTGCAGACAGTAGCTACGTATTATGCAAGTCATGGCGATCTTTCACGCGGAGACGTTTGTTCTCAGTCGTGACCACCTAATCTATTCCCACACGTGAACTCAAGCTCCAGTCGTGTCTACATTCTCGCATATCTAGATACACTATTACGACGGATATTAATGTCTTTATTAGCGAGACCTCATCTCCTCCCGCCCCTTCGCAATCTCTTACTCCCTCGAAGCTTGACTTCGCTCTTACATCGAGTCACAAAGACCCCACGCTAATGGATCATCTCGGTACTCATGGGATTGGTTAAAATGAGAGAGCGAATGAGAGGAGCAGGAATAAAAGAAATAAGAGAGAAATAAAATGAACAATGAACGATACATGAATCAGGGGCGTATTCGCTGCGGCAATGCCAAAAGCGTTCTGGCAAAAATGACGATAAACATCGCGAATGAATAGCGCAAAGGAGTGGCCTCGGCCAAGAGGTCCGGCCAAGACCTTAAAGCACTACAAAGAGTATACAGACACCTATTCTACATATCTTCACAGCATCGGCATCATCGTCAGCAATGTTCCCTTCGCCCCTACAGCAGACAAAAATATTAACCCGATATCAAAATGGCTGCAGCCCGGTCTGTCGCTTCTACTCAGATACCGCAGTACAACCTATATATACCGCTCTATTCCGTTGTCGAGATTCAGAGAAACTCACCCAAAATCCAGAATGGCGCAAGTACGCAGAAAGCCGGGTGCATGATCATATTGCGCCCATTAACATTGCGAAAAGTTGCCGTTGCTCCCGAGGCAGGGAGCAACCTAGCAAGCCTTTAAGCCGCGACGGGAAGTTTCCCACTGATCCTCGCCGCGCGAGCTTAAGCTCCAGGATTCCGGAGTTACTGGCATCATGGAGCACCATGCACCACCAAACCATATATACATATATATATATATGTAAGTATAACCTAGTTGGCTCTACGCTGTACGGACTGCATTTCTAGCTAGTGCTTCTAGCTTTCCGTTTCGTACTGTTCTCCATCTCTGTCTCTATGTAGCTATTGCTCTCTTTTCCTCTCTACTGTTATATCTGTCCTTCTCTGCTCTATTCCTATGTATACATATATACAATGTACAATACATAGACAAACGACCAGGGTATGCTTGTCTCTTCCTCTTGGATCCACGTCCTGTTTCTCTCTCTCTTTTCCTCGATCCTCATTTCTCTCGTATGGGTTCTCCCTCACTTCTCTTTGTCTCTCATTCACTCTCAACTATGTCCACGTATACTCTCCCTCTTTAGCTGCGCTCTCTCGTTCCTGGGTCGTGCAACCACGATCTAGTGCATCCCTATCGCGACAACGATCGTTCTCCTGACTCCAGTAGCTGATATTTACGACGGCCACGGTGCGATGTTGAAGTAGTTAAATTGCCGATAATCAATGTGCATTAACGGGACGATTACTCTGGGATTGATGCACGAAAATAGTCAGCCACTTTAACTGGGATAGTTTTCATTCGAAACTTTGTCACCCCTTTGCAGCAGTTCTCTTTACGTATATAGATGGCGACGTTAGACTCTTGAGCTTGGTGAGAATATTTTCTTTATCTTAGATTATAAAAGCAAACTACGATATTTTTATTTCCAGTACTTAAGAGCAATTAATTCATTCGTAATTCCTGATAGAGATACTAGGTATTTCTTGTCGTACTATGAGACTGCAAGAAAAAATGCAGTTTAACTGCAGCGACGAAGCAGTGCAGCGTGAAGCAACCGGTCTATCAACAAGCTGAATGAAATCCTGTGTTTAATGGAGATGAACGTGTCCAGGATGACTACGTATCCAGCGGAGCAAGTATAGTAATTGAAATACTAAGTGTAAAGAAGTGTGCAGAAGTAGAAATGATACTGGAATGAATGCAGCAAAGTGGACGAGATCCCCATGAGTATACAGTCTGTCCATGTCTGCATCAGCCTATCATTATGACATTGCCGGACGGGTTCGATCGAGTCAAGTCAAAAGGTCAATCATGGGGGTTGGCATTATCCCGGTCAAATGGGGTCAGTAAAATTACAACGCGTCGTTAGTGTTTTACGGCGGAGTTCAGTTACAACTTGGATATCATGGGATTTTCGACCCCGAATAGTACCTGCTGATAGATTTCAGAATTTCAGTTTAAAAAGATGAAAGAAAGATATTTTAATATCAAATCTCTACGTACCATATATTTAATTCAATCTAAATTATTAATTAATTCATTAAATCCATATTTTATTCAAAGCCTATCGCAATAAACGTCCCTAGTAAATGGATCCGAATCACGACCCCCGGGAACTGCCAGATATATAGCGATTGGCGGTATAAAGCGTTATTTAAAAAGTCGGGAGCCGTAGCGAAATCGCAAACAATCTGATTACATTTGCATGAAACACACAGGGCAGCATACCAGGTTGATACGAGAACGAGTGGAAGTAGGTATAGGTAAGCACCAAGAGGGTTGACGGCTCTGTAAGAGAAAAAAGGAAGGAGGGCTAACAGTGAAGGCAGAGGAAACGGATGGGAGGTTGCTGAAGAAAACAAAAAGTCAATGAAGGAGGTGGTACGCCGGCGTCGCGACGCCTAGATTCGAACCAAGAGCAAGTTCGTGTTTTGTATAGAATAAAAGGAGATGGAAGGAAAGGAGGACGAGAGAGCGAGATATAAAATAGGGATACGAATGACAGAAATAAAGAGAAATAAGGTAGAACGAGAGATCTGTGTACATCGCTGAGTTCGTTCTTCGCATAGCGGCTTCCTAAGCTTCATGCAAGGCAAATCAAGTTCCAGAAGGCGAACGCTATTCCCGGATTGTGCCACGCAGACCTTTTACTTGTATTTAAATTTCAACTGGAAAGGATAAGAGCGCGCGTGCGCCAGGGCGCACGCGCACTTGTCAGTCAGCACCCATGATCGGTATATACCGATATTTCTGTAGCCTATATGTATATATGCCCACCTATTCTATGCATTTACAACTCGCCTAAGTGGCTCTGCCTAACCCAAATGGAATCAGGATACACTTAAACAAATTGCACACGGCCGAATAAATCATTGCTAACTGCCGAATTGATTTGCATACCATCGCCAGTATTACCAGTACCTACAGACATCGTACCGAAGGGGTCTAAAATCAGAGTGAGCTTTTTACGAATTGGATGGACCTTCGCAAGCGTGTATATGCATGATATCACGCGTGGTCTAGACAATTAAAAAAAAAAAACGAGGCAAAAGAAGTAATTGCGGTAGCATTGTTAAATGGGTTAGAAACGATACGATATTGTATATTCATTGGGTTCTATAAAAATTTAAATAGCGCACCGAAGGTGGTTGAAAAAAGTCAATAGCCTTGCGTGAAAATGGCGATCTTCCACGACAGATTATGATCTCTGTGCAAGATATACGATAGGACTTTCTTCAGAGTGTTTCTCTATCTGCAGGAAAGCCATGATTTACGTTTAGTACATGGAGTCACATTTTAGGAAGAGCGTGTGGCTGAGACCTCGTCCAATATCTCGTGGCTCAATCCCTAACGTGTCTACCATGGTGTAGTAATTAAAGTGGGATTGGACATCCTGGCGGGTACTAGGTGGAACACTTCGAGGGTGAGAAACTCAGAGAACCCTCTTGGGTGACTGTGTGATGCATCGGCCAATAAACTGACACGGACCACAGTGGTCGAAATGGCCGTAGGATTGACGCCATTATTGTTTCTGGCGGGAATCGGTTTCGATGGAGAGAGGTCACCACGAAGAATTGCCCCGAATACGGCAGCAGGCGAAATGGAGATGGTCTATATAGAGCCGATAAAATCAATAGGATAGAAAACGACAGTGGCCAAGTGAATCTGGAGTGGCTGAAAGTCGAAAATTATTTGCGAAACTTTTGCCAACGATAATGCGAAGGACAAAAATCTTAGAGGGATAAACGTTTAATGAAATTCGATAAGAATGTATTTATTACATGCAATTGCAATATTGTAACCGTATACTTGCAGTTCCGTCTACGTAATGAGCAGTTCAAGTGCAACGATATTATATATCTGCCACTTGAAGCAACATCATGAGCAACGTAAAGAAGTCAATCGGTTGATTAACTCTCGCACTTAAGGAGACGATAATTCACATACGGTATCGGAAGTATACTTAATTAGACATCGCCATGTTTGGTCCGATCCCATCTGGCCTTCTTGGCAATGGAAGAAGCGCCTGCGCCAGCATTACCTTTTAAATACAGCCATTATTTGTTGCTCAACGAAGTGATAATTAGCTGAGATCTGCTTTGGACTTTCTCAATAGACGCTTCAGGCGGAAACGTTCGATTATTTCCAAAGAGCCTGAAGAGATCCTCCTTTATACAATAAAGTGAAGAATCTGTGCAACATAGGGGGGGGGGGGGGAGGAAGGATCGAACGACGAAACCACACCGGTGCTGGTCAACTCTTAGCCCCTCATAAATTCTTATTCTGTTTTTTTTTCTTTTTTTTTCACCCCAAGACGAACAGAATGCACTCTGACACGGTGAAAGTTGCGGAAACAATGCGAGAAACGCGTTTTCTTGGAACGAGGATAAAAAATACGAAAAAAAAGGTAAAAGGTTGTTGGAGAACAAGGGTGAAAGTAAGGGACCGTCATACTGGTAGGTATAGATAGGTCCTGTAGGAACGAAGGGGTGTCGCACTGGCTAAGACTTGAGAATGGTCAGGGTTGAACGAGACTATAGATACATTCAAAGGTCATTCACGAAACGGGCAACAGCCCTTTGGCCTCGGGATTTCATTACGGCATTGCAGCGCCATTAGTCAAATGCCCCTTAAAGCGGTTGAATTCATTGTTGCGTACATAGATATAGGCCAATTGCTGCAAGAAGTGCAGATATATGCATTGGCGTCATAACACTATTACTTTTTTCTAAAAAAAAAAAACAGGAACGTCTCGAAAAATACCTATAAAATTGTGTTACGTAAAGTTACCATAAGAGTGTAGTTGAATACGCTCTGCTGTGATTCGCTGAAGCGAAGCAATTTCACGCTTTGCGAAAGCGTCACGATATCTTGCCAAGGAGGGCGGAGCATCTATCTTGAATCATCTAGAAAGTCCATCAGGACCGAAGCCAATGGTCAGTAGCGAGTATAAATTTTGTGTATCCTAATGATTTTTGGAGCCATGATTTCCGCTTGAAATCGCGACCAGCGAGTCACGGAAAACGGCGGAAGTCGTGTGCGAAAGCGTGTAACCGATAATTTGATGGTAGACTCCTCCCTCGGTTATGCGAGGCGATAGAAAACTCCAGGGTATCTTGCGCAAGTGAGATAGACGGAAGAAAGGTGAAAGGGAAGAAGGTATCGCTCCGTCGGTCCTTGCGAAACTTATAATTAACCGGATGAGAGGGTCCATCGGTGGCTCCAGACGAAGAGTGCATTAAGAGAAGGGAAGGCAAAAGTAAGCGAGCACATAAACTAGAAAGAAAGTGAGAAGTAGGAAAAGGTATGAGAAAACTAAAGGAATCAAGTGAAACGTAAAAGAGGAAGCCACTGGATTCAGATCGGAATAAATAAACCGAATGAAATCTCAACTACCCAAGGTATTCATGAGCAGCCTCATCTTATCGCCACTTGGCGTACGTAGCTCGAGTGTCGTTTACGAGGTATAAGATAAAAGCATAAAAGAGCAAAGTCGCACAGTAGTCTCTCATTTGCTATAGTCAAGTATGGCCCTACGGTGGATGAAGAAAATAAATAAATAATCGATGAGAGAAGCAAGAGCCCTTGGATATAGGAGAGCGGCTCCTCGATGGTCTCCCGACGAAACCCAATTAAGAAATGTTTTGTCTGCCGCAGGAAGGAAGGGTATCCTGGCAAGAAGAAGAAGAAGAAGAAGAAGAAGAAGAAGAAGAAGAAGAAGAGGAGTAGGAGGAGAAGGAGGCAGAAGAGGCGCATGGAGGAGGCCGAATAAGAGCACGAGGATGAAGAAGGCCACGGCCGATCGAATATCCCAGCATGAGCTCGGGGATCGAATCGGATCGGGATCGAGGTAGGTATAGGTGTAGATATAACTATGTAGATATATACCTATAGGTATATAAGTAAGTAGGTGCAGGTAGGTAGATAGTATGGAAGTTCTATGGAGGAAGGCGGCTTTCGCATAGGCGGCAGAACGGCAGCTGTTTGAGCCAGCAAATTAGTAGCCGGCGCGTGATTGGTCTGTTGCCGCCCCGTCTATATTGCAATACACCGTACAAAACCGTAAGGCTGTGGGGTGCCATGATACTACCACATTGTGCGTTATTCTGTGCCATGCTGCAGTGCAGTGCAATGCTGTGCAGTGCAGGATCTCCTGTGGGCATCTTCTTTTCTGAAGATATTGGTGTGCATCTCACCCCTACTCCACCCCTGGGTATATCCCTCTCGAAGTTCCTCCCGATACGCTTCTGTATATTATTTTTCTCTCTTTTGATTTTTTTAAACAGAAAAAAAGAAGCTTTTTCTGTCTTTGTCCATCTCTTCCTTCGCGTCTTAACCTTTTTCCTCCGTCTTCTCTTCCTCCTCCTCTTCTTCCCGTGAAGTCCCTGCTCTGTATATAGTCACGTCTATAGGATACGCACCGCTCGCAATTTACTCGCGATATCTTTATGCCGCGATTTACGAGCAGATAATCATCGAGGGATGTTCCGGCGTTTTTCGACTAAATTATTATTATTTATATTGCACTGCCCCGCGGACAGATATCTAAGTTGCTCTCCAATTAATTGACCCGGCCCCCAAACCCGAATATCCCCGTAAAATGACTCTATTATATGGATTTGGTATGTGGCGAACCGATCCCAAATTGGATACCTTGCTTTTATTCACTTTTCAACGTTCGAAAAGGATCGATCAATAATGATGTACTCTTACCATGGGAATAAATTCGGAACGCGTGTAAGTTAATTTTATGAAAATTTTTTCAACAAGATTTATCATATCGGTTGATTTCTACATTTTTCGAAAGACTCTTCTTGCAACTTATGATGAACTTGTTTATCCTACATGGAAACCGATACTGTGAAATGATTTATTCTGATGGAAGATGTCAGGTCCTGATTCTTTAGAACTGGCCGAATATACGTAATATAATTCCGAAGTAAATATATTTCTAGAATGTGTCAAAAATAAGTTGGGAAAAACGGCCACTATACCGCATTGCTTGGAACGCCTCGTTTCTGAATGACAGCAATTATACAGAATATTATATAAATACGTAATGCAATACCACATGAAATTGTACACGAAGAGCATCACGATTTCGTAGAAAACAGAAAAGAATCCGATACTTTTACGGGGATGGAAACTCGTTTATTCCATAAAAGTACGTATAATAGCGAGAACTATTTCGAAATAACAGTATTGCCTAATGCCAACAAGATTTATAAAGAAATCGTCCGAAATTCCTCACACTGATCTCGCAAAATATACAACGTATAAAAAAAAAACATTAAAACTGTACTACATCGTTAACGAATAAACGTCCCACGAAAGCCAAGAAGTCCACCATCAAAATCCCCCCCAAAACTCATTAACCAAATCCCTCTTAAAAGAATCTATTAAGAGCAATACACGCGATGAGGTCCAGCAAGGTTATTATTTGCCCGAGGCAGAGAGAATCGATGTACTAAAAGATTCCACGCATGAGGCCACGAGCATGTCCTAAGCTCGTGTTCGGTGAAAGATGGCGAAGAGAAAGAAGGGATAGAGAGAGGATGCTGAAGCTGGCGTGCCGCAAATTGCAGGAAAGCAAAGAGCGTTTGGCGTTATGCGCAGCTGCAATTAAATCAGTGAGATGGTTTATAGCGCTCCCTTGGCGCACACGAGGTTCGCACTCTCTGTAGCAGCATCCCCTCTTCGTCTCCCTTCCCACACATACGTCCACTCAAAGACCTTCTGTCTCTCAGTGCTTACGAGGCTTCCCGGAATTGAGATAAAATAAAATAGAAAAGAGTGTCTGTATGTATACATATACAGTGTACCTATATATCTCTAGAACGGAGATGAGCCAAGAGACAGGTAGTATACAGGGGGTGCTGAGGAGATACACGGGGTACATCACGGAACTCATGCAGCGTGAGCAGACTCGAGGCACGACTGCTTGGGCCCGCGAGAACCTGGTTCTATCTACCTATCTCAGGTACGATACGAGAGCGCTACTCTGTAGCGGTGCAATCCCATTGGCGATGTGATCCGTTGTGCCCGATGAAAGCGTCTGCTACCCCAGTACGACCGTAAATCCTCACTAGCAGCCCCGTCATGGCGGTTATAAGCTAGGAAAAGAACGAAGAGACATAAGGAAGGAACTGCCAATACCTTCTTATTCCGTTCTATCTTCTTTGTCTTCTTCTTCTTCTTCTTTGTCCTATTCCACTGGAAGTTGCGCCATATTCTATATACAGCGCCGGTGTCTACTATCGGTGTTGCGAAGTATCCTAGGCTGGGGACGTACTTCCATCTTTGGGAATTCGTACCGATGGAGAACGGCACGTGAGAGTGACGTTCTTTCGAGTCCGTGCACGGATGACGCCAGGCAAAAACGTTTTCGAGCGGAATTGCACGGCGAGGTATTCGACGGGTAAGAAGAGACGCGAGAATTGCTCATCGCGCGACGTACGTATTTTCTTTGAACTGTTGGGGTACTTACTCTTGGATGGGTACTACTGCGTGGATACTCGTGATAACCGAAGAATTGACTTACCTGAAACAATAGAGAGACACTCGTTAGACAGCAGCGGGCATGTATATATGGTACATGGTACGGTGAGAAGGATAGTGAACAATGCTCTTTGCACTGTGACGATTTTCGTCAGAAAATTCAAAAGCCCGTGTACAGTCGATATCGTTTGAGTTCATCGCTTCATCACCAGAGCAAATAGATATATATATACATATATATATATACGTACATATAAATATATGTATATATATACTTCCATGAGAATAAAGGAGTAACAGAGTCAAGGGAGTGAGTCAATCTATGAGAATTCTCGTTATAGATCTGAGGATGTTCAAAGGAGATCGTTTTTGGTAAGAGTCCAATGACAAGTAACTATATGGTAAAGTCCTCGATATCGGCTACCATTTCTGGTGGTTTTGCGAGAGGATTCAAGAAGATCGAACATTTGGGGCAGGCAGCCATTCTAGCGAGAGCGTCGTCGGCTTTTGGACGCGTCGTATGCCGGGTAGTGCGGAAAAAGTGGTAGGCTGGACCAAAGACCGCCATCTCGCCGGCGTCACATCACGTAGCGGGCCTGATGGTCGGCTCGATATAACGAACCGCCGGCGAGAAAAAGTTGGACGAGCCTCGCGTACCATCGCACCACCGGATCCGCCAGAACTGCTGGATGCTGGTTGGATAAGTAAAGATGGGAGCAAAAGCGCTTTGGGTTCTCTCTTACTCTTGTGTAGCCCTTAAGGCTACTTTCGTTCCAGGCCGCCTTCTGGCCCCGTTGGATCAGTTGGGCCCCTTCGAGAGCGGGGCTAATGGGACGCAATTAAACGATTCGTATCAAAGAGCGATGCCGCCGCACTCGCGGGAATGTCGCGAACTAGCGATCGTGAAGCTGGGAGCTGATTCGCCTGGACGAGTCTAGAAAAATCTCGGCCACGTCCAATTCCATCTCATTAGCGAGGAAACGGCAGCTGATGCTTGTCTTGCAGTCTTAGCGCAAGAAGAAGAAGCCTTCGGAAGCCATGTATGGAACCGGTCTCCCTGTCCCCTATCTGTACACCGTATACCCTGGGGAATGTACCGGGTGTCGCCCACGTACCTCGTATCTCTTCTCTTTCGGACAGCATAGAACATCTAGCGACTCTTTGCTGCTGTTACTTAAGCTATGAGGAATATGGCTCCGCTTCTTGCGAACACTCGATACATCTACCCTCCTTTTAAAATCTATACTCCAGACTTCCTACCCTCTGCAGAGAGAGATCATCATCAAATCCTAACCTCTTGCTCTCACGCTATTCCCCTCTTTACACACTTTCACCCCTACTGTTACAATTTTCAAAGGCTGACGACGAAGCTACCTGCAACAACCCTTGGGACCTATATGGCACCCTAGGGTACAGTACGATTGGTGCAATCCCAGCCATCGCGTATGATGGCAAACACTTCCATAGAAAAAAATCATAGGAATCTATACTAACTGCTTACTGTGAAACTGATACAAATTTTAAATATGTTTCCTTCTCTCCTAATTCATGGAATGGTATGATTATTTAGTGCTCGAAATTGTAAATTTTTATAAAAACTGCTTAAAGTCATTCAACCGGATTCGCACCGATACCCTCTGGGCAGAACACCCCGTACACGGTTCTCTCTTACCGATATTCTATATGTACATACAGAATGTATATATACATAGGCCATACCTGCATGCAACATGCACATGCATGCGCCGCAAAACAAAGCGAGCTCGTTAGGAGGTGCATTGCAACTACTGCACTCTTTCCTCGAGGTACATCCTGCTGGCGGCCGTGCAGCCAGTCTGCTGCCTCTGCCCGGGTGCTTGGCCGCTCCGCAAGCATCCACAAAGTTATACTTGGACACGTTGTGCCCTCGCTCGTGCCTTCCTACAGCCTCCTAAGAATGGGTAATTGCCTCTGTCTTTGGTATCCCAAGATACGGTTGTGAATTCGCGTCAATCGCATCCAATTTCCAAAGAGTTCAATCTATTAATGATATATCTCAAATGAGACCATTGTCATTGACAATTGTAAGTATGTGAATACTGATAATTTTTTAAGGCGGGAAATTCAAATTTGTATAAATTTAATTAAAGAATCGATTGGCATATTTGAATTTGAATCACGAAACGAATTTTTTGAGTGAGCTATATTGTTTTTTGGTTGTTTCAAATTAGAGTATTATGACCCTATGACCTTTATATGATTTTTACAGAGTGCGTAATGTATATGGGTTTTGAGGGCGGCATTATCCGTAATCGTAATTCAGGTAAATATATTCCAAAATTTGTTTCTAACGACCGTTAACGGTAAATTGATTGTATGGATCATTTGCCCTGTAGCATTTTCATTAATGATACAACTTGGATGATCCTTAACGCAATTTCCATGGATCGCAAGCCAGGGAAACGGTGTAATCTTAGTGTAATTGTACGTTGATATCGTGCAATTTGTGAAGCGCTCCAAGTGGGTATAATGGTGACTGTAGGTACCGAGAGAGTCTTTTATTCCGGATAAATGCGGTCCAGACTCGCATTACGATACACGAAGCTTCGCGCCTTGAAGCCACTACGGCTTTAACGAAGTGAAGAAAACGTAAATAAATTAGCATTAGCGATCACCGTTCAAGAAATTTACTAGAAAGCGGACCTAACACGTTCTCTCGTCTCCTTCAAGAACCCAAATAACATTATCCCATAATAGATTGTGCTTACTCGAAAAATTAAAAAAGAAAGAAATAAAATAGAAACTCGTAATTTCTCCAATACCAATAAAAATACCTCGAATGACTTTCTTGCAAACTTGTCGAATTTCCATATGCAGGAAATCATTAAGGTGACGGAAGCAGAAAATATATATCTTGCAATTCAAAAGTTTCTGCACCCACCCGGAATAACGGGCGCAGAGTTTTCCCATACAAATGCGCCAGAGTACAATATCAGATTGTAAAACGATTTCGCAGAGGTAATTTTATAAAGGAACGTAAATCGTCTCGTTAGATCTGACTCAGAGAAACGTGGACAGGTACAGTTCCAGTGAACGAGGAACCGGCACTCGAATCGAATTAGGGTTAACGAGCAGGTGTTTTGTCGAGTGGTGAATAACCGTGTAAAAAATCTCCCGACCATCCAGCAAGCCTACAGAGCTGAATAATTCACGTAAAGAAAAATGGACGATGGTATTCGTATGCACATACTCAATAGCAAAAATAATCGTGCAACGATCCCGTGACGCTGGTACCGGTCATAAAATACAGTTGCACCGAACTGCATATAGTTATACAAATGCAAGAGGAAAGAAATGCGAGTCGTGCAAGCAAGAGTTTATATATATATATA
>JARPRG010000549.1:1315432-1355668 GCA_031001745.1 Hartigia nigra | reverse complement strand
TATATATATATATACATACAAACACACACATACACAGGTGTAGTGAAGAAAGCCGAAGAGGCATGATCTCGTTAATGGCGATCTCTTAATTAAAGAAGATCGGCAGTGGCAAGTCACTGGTAGCAGCCAGTAGAGTAGCTACACTATAGGTAGGTAGGAAAATATTTTGCACATGAGAAGAACGAGGCCGTGCTATCCCGATAAAGAGTTGGGATCCTTCATAAGCACGGCAATGGGTATAACTCTCATGGGGGCAGACAAGCAGAATAAGAGGAAATATGGGAGGTGATCGGCCTTCCCCTCTCCCTCTCGCGTCAGCCTCTTCCACGTTCTTCTTCTCACTTTTTCTCTCTCTCGCTCTTTCTCTCCTCTCTGCCCACCTCACCGCAGTACCAGCTTGAGGTGGAGTCATGCAAGAGCGGTCGAACTGTGCTGAGCCAACCGGGTAGACATAGCTCTCGAGTCTGCAGGACGAGTTTATGCGATTTTTACACTCGATCTGATTTTTTGGCGGCGCGCCTCGCTCTCGCGAGACAGATATATGTCCCATGGCATACAAGAGCCGCGCGTATAAAGACATCGAAGCGAAGCCAACGAGAATTCCTCATCCCATCTCGTCCTCTCCCTTGCTTGCTCCTCTTTCTTCCCCGTTCTCCCACCTTAGCCTCTCTCTACCACTCCGATTCCTTCTACAACCCCCCTGGGTCCCCTTCCTTTGGTACCCCTTGTAGAGGTCCACTCGATATACCTATACGCTACAGCATCATCCTCTTTGCCACCATACTTGGTATACCTTCTTCTATCCCTTCTCTCGCTGCCTATACCGACCTCTCTGACTGCCTGCCGTCGCTCCTCAACCGAAGAGCAATAAGAAGACGAAGAAACGAAGGGCCTCGCCCATAACCGGTTCACTTCTCTCGTCATCGGACTCCTTCCTACCTAGCAACTCCCCCTCCTATGGACTTGCCTACCTGGTCCACATAGATATATCGACTATAGGGATAAGAGAGGAATATGGCTCCTTGGAGTAAGGCGCAATTATAATGTGGTTACTATGGCGATTTTCTTTATTCGGGAAACGTTGGTAATTGAATCAGGCTGCGTTAATTTGTTGTAGTCACAAACTGGTATGACATATTTTTTTTAATTAACCGGTATGTTGAACGATAGCAGTGGCCCTATGGCTTAATGGGCTTTGATCATTGATTAGAATGCGAATGAAGGTAGTTGGCAGATTCTTTTTCTTCTTCTGCCGTTTTATAATAAGGTGCAGAACGCATAAGGAGGCGATTCTAAATTCCAACTTTTCTCCTATACACATGTAATAAGGTTAGTTAAATTAAAAACATGGAAAAGTACGGTAGAAATGTATCTCAGCATCCACTCTCTGTATATTCATTACCCCTTTTAACGTATCGTAAAGGATAAAAAGATTCTCCTCCAGAACAAACTGCATTTACAAATTCCGAAATAAATATGTAGCGTGACGTTTCTCGACTTTTCAAAAAAGACGCACACGCGCCCTGCCCAAGAAATATGGTACCAGGTCTGCTTTGAATCTGTGTGCTAAAGCGACCCCCGGTCCCCCCTTTTCACTATACGAATAACGTGTATGCAAGTACTCACGCACGCGTTTATAAGAGCGTAAAGGCATGCATCGGCATCGTACAGCGAGAGACGCGAGAGCAAGAGCGAAAGAGTTAAAGAAGAACGCTGGAACAGCATCCACTCATCACGCGGCGTGTAGCCGCCTTTACATAAGCGACCATGCCGCCTGCCGGCGAGACCGAACGCTTTTACAACTCAATGCACTGCCCGAAGGCCCCTCAGGCCCTCCTCAGATCCACCTTCGGTCTACCTTTGGACGTTGTATCGTTCTACCTATGTATGTAGGTACCCTCCGTGGCCCTTCTCTGTAAGACATTGTTCGCGCATTTATATTCCTACCGAGTGGCGCTCATTCACCTCTCCTTGAGCTTCGATAAAATAGCCAAGACCGTTGCTATACGACATTTCGTACGCGAGGCTGCTACGCCATTAGTATAAGTGACCCTACGCTATGGAAGAGTGGATCCAATTAAGGGTCTATGTCATTGTCTTTCATTAGGGTTATACGTATCCATTGCCAAGTGTAGTAACTGCTGATGATATTATACCTGAATATTTTTTAAATCTATTTTTAATTGTGTAATATCACGTACATGGCTCAGGTCATTATAGGATACGAATCGATATGGGATTTTCCTACAAACTCAAAATTCCTTCTATGATACTGTTTCTCTTAGGAATGGTCTAGGGACTCGTCTGGATTCTACGCTCGAGGACGATAGCTTCCTAAATTGATTCTAAGCTCCTTGGACCCCCAAAACCCTCTATAAAAGGGATGGTCCCTCTTTCCCTTATCTTCCTTTGTATACGTCTGCCTCACTTTCTTATCCATTACGTGTGCCCTTTTCTCCTATTCCCTTTCAACTATTCTATCTGTTTATCTTCTTTATCTTTACCTACGTTCCACTCTGGAATACTTCAGGGCCAATTTCAAACGACTTCTTGAATTGAATGAGTCATTGTATGTATGTATGTATATATATATATATAAATTCTTAATTCTTGTAAGATTTATTATAGGAATACGTTAATTTAATATATGTAGATTAATCGATAATCCATAATCATACGTTATAGACGTCGTATTATTATATGGATCCAGGAATCAAGCGTCAAATTATAATAGCATTATTCTATTCAGCGAATACTTAACTCGTTCGCTACCAGAATCTCAGAGGAAAATCGATCACCACAATTGTTTTAATATGATACTAATTGCCATTAATTTGTATAGGATGTATTTATAAGATTCTAAATCAGTGAAATAAGCAATTTTACAAATTGACGCATATATGTGACGCTAGGCTCAAATAAGAAAATCGGGACGTTACATGTATGTGACGCTGGTAGCGAACGGTTTAAGGATGCAATTTTTACGTGTTCTTCATAAAAATGTAATAATCTGTCTACATAATCTCACTCGGGGGTAATTGTACAAGAATTTGTATATTAACATACGGTTATGTAGTGATATATTACATCAGAGAGCAAAATACGTAATATGTTGATACGCAATCAAATTATGTCTTTACATTGATAAAGAACCTACGTATAACCATGCTGTCTAAGTGACAGTAATTATAACAGATTATAGTGTCGCGATGCCGACACAGATATACTATACATATACGCATTGACGTCTTGGGACTGTACAGCGATATCCTGGTTAGTAAAGATATTACCAGCGTTTACACTAACAGCTTGTATGCTTATATTTGTCATCGTGTATAAACCATATAGACATAGTTTCATTAATTTTCAGTTCCACGTTGAATACAAGAAACAAGTAATAAAAACAAAGTGTTTAAACGCAATATTACAGTATTATATATCACGAACCAGTGATATTCGCGCGCTTCATAGAATTCTCATGATGTTTTTTATTTCCGTTTTTCTTTATTTTAAAAAACTATATCTCACTGGAATTCATGCTGGCGCGTTTACATCGATGAGCAAAACGCACGGCCCTCGGCATACGCTTGCGCGTACGCACGGTATTCGCAATCGGCGTAGATGCGATTACTTGACTACCTAGATATCCACTGTGAAAAACCCCTTTAAGCAGACGCCGCCCAAATAACAGTTTACACTACGGCGGCTGATATATCAGAGGTCAAATAAAAAACTGCGTTAAGTATATTCGCTTGGGAAAACAAACAAGGGAAGCCTTTGCTGGCTTAAGAGCCACTGTAAACCATAAGATCTCTGCAGATTTACCGATTTACAGAGTGATAGAACGTAGGCACATACGTGTATTATTATATCAACGTGTATTCGATGTCAATTTATATCGATTTGATTCGTCGATCAGACTATAAGAGAATTTTTATAGATTTTTATATACGGTGAACAACGGTAGAATAGACTACTACGATCAACATCAAAAATTGGCAAGGATGTAAAGCATGGACGAGGTGAAGGAAAATCGGATGCTTTTTATTTGCCTATATTTTAGTAGCTCGCTCGACTGTCAAATAATGCGTGCATTGGCAATAATTCATTAACGTATTGCAGTTTATTCGTGGCTGAGAAAATTTATTACCGATCGCCACATACGCAGATATATACCTTACATGTATATATGATCTATATGTAATCCGGAGCGATTTTTTCAGCATTAATTTAATGATTTCTATTTTTGTCCTGTGTCGTATAGCTTTGGCTTTGTTTTTCATCACAGAATAGCTAGTTTTATCGAATCGTTTTCAACTTTGCCGAAAATTTTCTACACGATTCTTACGTTGCGAATCTACAAACACCGATCGTCTTGATTCACATTACATTTGTTTCTATCTGCAGTGCGACATATAATTGTAGCGAATGATATCGCGTGTAAGAAAGCTTAGCGAATATATTGAAAGATTAAATAATGAAATGATCAGGCGCCATGAACGATTTATCAGTCTAGATACAAAATAACTAAGTGGTTGTCCCTGTCGTGAGTTGTTAATTATTTCTAATCGCGATAATTAATAAAGAGGAAGAAAATGCTGGTAATGGTTACGATCGGAGGTTATCTTGAGAACTTTGTCCGCCTTGTATACGCATATACGCTGTGTTAAATCAGCTGTGCTCTCCGACGGGAGTAACTGCAACGTGGCAACGAGATATTAACCGAGCAAGTTTGGTCTTAATACGATTACAAGTAATTATTATTTCACAGTGGATAATCATAGTAGTATGTTTCACCCCATTGCCGTTTGGGAAATCAGATGGGAATCTAATTTGTCGAATATGAAAATACAAGTAGGTATAACAATGACAGATTTACCGAAGAAATATTAAAAGAATTAGTACATTAGGTATATTATAAAATTTATGAAAAACATACGGTTAATAATTTTATCTAATTTCTATAATTTTTATAAACAGCTTTATTCTTCGAAAAACGTAGAAAAGAATTTTCAAAAATATTTTTCTTCTACCTGACATGTCAAATTTCTGCGAGTATGAGATTAGGTGAAACATTTTATACAGATTGATCTTTAATCATTGTGAAAATAATATAAGCAACATCTGCACTTCGGATGAGAAATTAGTATTTTACAATTCAAATTAATGGCGTAGCAGCTCCTTAAGGAGAAACATTGTAGATCGGTTTTGCGTTAAGAGTAAGTATATAGTCATATTTGTATAGTTCACGTATACGTCTCAATTACGATAATGGAAGGGGTGAATAAAATTAAATTAACTTTACTGCCTTAAAGTGCGAAGTTGAAAAAACGTCATCGATCCGATCTCTGGCAAGATACCTATTTGCGTTTTGCACGCATAAGGTAGTCGAGAATCAACGACTTTTTCTTTAAGAGTAGAGAACAGTTAAGATTATTTATGAATATAAAAATGAATGTCTAATTAAATGCGTTATTAAAGCGATGCTTAACCAGTTTAGATATAATTATTCTCTTGACTCTAGCTCATTGTTAAAAGTCACGCAAGCCTGACTATTATGCGATACCAACGCGGAATGGAATGTAATATTAATATATCTCTGTCACTCTTGATTGTCATATATACAGTCGATACGTCGCCGTTTAATAGTCTCATATGAAACGTGTGTCGTTGGTCGACCAACTATTAGGAACGTGTGGACTTGGTTAAACGTGAAAATTATCTAAAGATTTCATTGTCACCTGGATTACGCAGTTCCGTATGAATATAGACAAGTTTTCGTAGCGTTATATTTAAAGTATATAAAAAACAAATTAAATAAAAAATATTGTGCAATATACAATAATTCTACTGCATTATATGACAATAATTATCAAGGAAAATAATAGAAAAAAAAGCTAGTATACTTTACAATAATATTTCAAGGCATTGACAAACCATTGTGTCCTCAGATAAATAAAGATGATATATGAAGAAGATCGTTAAAAATATCACAATATATTATAAAATGTAACTCGAGTCCATAGAACACTCAGCAGGAATTATAAAAAGGTAGAAAAAATTCTCATACAGAGTATACAAGCCCGTGCGAGGTTGCAATTAAAGCCACCATTCCGCGACGCCTTATTAAAACATCTCGCCATAGTCCGTCCAATGTAAAAAAGTCAAAGGTGCTCATTCGAAGTCGAATAATTGCGACGTAGGATGGATAAAATAGCACGTAAGCACGATAAAAAGCTAAAAATCGTTGAAGAATCCAAGCAAAAGTCTCTCAGCACGCGTTCACATACGCACACGTGTCCATAACTAAGATGGCTCCGGTCCGCGACACATGAGAGTTTTGAATTGTTCCTCATAAGATGAACCAGCAAATAAATACTACAAAATCCTTCGTGGATATCAGCGCACTGATAAATGATCACGGACTTAAAATTCAGTTGTGATAATTGCACAAAAAATTGCGAAAGAAAGCACTGACGTATCTAGAAAATGTCTTACCATAAGAGCGGTGGCCATGTTGGAATATCGCCCCACCCTGTGGCGTCGACGGCGCAGCATCGACCGGTTTTTCTCTCCGTGTATCCGACACGCTCGTGACTCCCGCTGCCGAAAGCCAGTGCGTCGCCATATTGGCCCGCTCTCTTCTCACAATCAGTGCTTGCGCGTGGCCGACAGCGCCGCCCGCGACGCCACCGACATTCGACGCCTACGCCACGGAGTCGAAAACCCTTTCGACGTCGACCTGGCTGAGAATCGCGAGGGGGATTCGCGCGCGCGAGTGACGCCAACGCCGGTTTACATCACCTGGACGATGGCGTACAGAAACACGTGGGTACGCGTTCCTAGGAGCCGCTGCTCTTTCTGGCCCGAGTGCGGTAGTGGCGGCCATGCTGGCTCCGAAGAGACTAGCCCAAGTCCTGGGATTTTGCCTCGGACCCGTCTCTTGCTCTCTCGGCCTGTGGTCTCTGCACCTACCCGCGCGTAGGTGAAACCCCGTCACACTCGCGCAGGACCACCTGTATGCACCACGGTATGCACTGTGCTATGCACCACGTACAGCATGCTCATCCAGTATGCAACTCTCGCGCGCAATCCACCCTTCGATACGATACATGTATCTTTCTCTGTTCTTCTACTGAACTGTGAGTGAGACTACACCTAGAGTACTTTTTCAGTAGGTTTGACTTTTGCTATCGATACAGAGTAGAAACTAAGTAGGTGACAAGTTTTTATTTTCTCACTCTTATTTGTGTGTATATATATACATACGGTGTTTTGTGCGCATGCGGTTGGCTCGTGAGCGACTATTGCACTGTGTGGGATACTGAAACCTCACTTTTTTACGTTCTAGGTACGATTTTCTCTTTCAAGGTGTAAACTCTGTTTGGAAGTGAAATATTTGAAGACTGTAAAAGGGATTAACCCCAATATTGAAGGTACTCTAAATGTAGGATCGCAAACCAGGTATAAGGAGCTTGATGAGTATGTTTTTCATATAGAACGTACAAAGTATTTATTGATTTAGAATATACTGCATTTGCAGGTTAAAAGAATTTTTTAAGTGAAATTTGAAAAACGCTGGTCAAAGCTACTGTTAAAGTAGTGAGATGGAAATTACTTTGTCACTTTTTTCATTACTTCCCTCGTGACTTTTATTGTCTTCAGTGCGATGTACGCATTCTTTCGTCAAATTCCTTCTTTGAATAACATAGGTGCATGGATTGGGTAGCGATGGAGCGTTGGATAGCCTCGATTGGATTCCTCTCGCGTACGTTCAAGGTCCGTGTTCGCCATTCCTGAATCATCGCAATCGTCGGAACCGAGCAAGTCGACGGATACGCGTGAGACACGATCAGCCAAGGGTCTTTCCATGAGTCGAATAAAGTCAGCTGGCACGCGCTATAAATATTCCCGTCGTGTTACATTAAAGGCTTTTCTGTAAATTTCGAGATGTTGCATCCTCGTAAATTTCAACGCGACAACTTCATTCCTCCCAGCGATGAACGGACTTTAGTATACCTAAACTTTTCATGCATCATGTGAACACTTCACGCTCGATGGATTGCAGACGTGCCTTACGAGGCCAGAATTATGAAGCTGCCCCCAAAATGACAGCCACCAAAAAACGTGCCTGCACGCCGTATGAAGAGAGCATTCAACTCTCGTTAGAGAAGCCACTAAGAACAGTATCTTGCGACTATCGATTTTCTTTGTCAATTTATAAAATATCGATATAGATAAAATGTTGAGAAAAACTTCGAAAATTCTAAATAATCCATATAAATTACTGTAGCTCGTATACTTCAGGTACCACAAGTTCCTAAGGTATATAGGACCAAAACAAAATTCATCCTCTGAACTGCAACTACTTGGGTCTGAGTATCTAGATGTAACGTTCAAGCGGTCCATTGTTACCCAGATACGTAATTCATAAAGGCAGCGTGCGTGGAAACACAAAGCAGCATCTGCATCAGTACTATATGACTGACCCAGTGCAGCATCCAAAGAGCATACTATTATACATAGAAGTCACAGCATCCCATGCTGTCATTGGATATACCGAGGATGTTGAAGCTTTCGTGAAGATTCGACACTGAAATACCCACTGAACTCTCATGGCCTCTTTTCACCCTCCAAGCCCCTTGCTCTTCACTACGTCCTGGGCATCTTCCCCAGGCTCCGAATGTCTCTCTGCTGCGTTCTCTCGCCCACCCGAGGATCTTGAACCCAGGCAAGACTCGTCCCCACGAAACTACATAAGGTTTCTACCACAAACAGAGCCCGGTAGTTCGCGACGGAGCTAATTTACGTGAAGTCGGGCAATAAACATCGCGCCTCTCGCTAGAGAATACCTCCATGAAGATAGAGTGAGAGCGAGAGAGAGAGAGACTAAGTGCAATAGTGAGGCATATAGCAACTGTGTATATATTATATACACCTATGTAGATATATATTTGAGTGAGAGAGAAAGAGAGAGAGAGATGCTATAAGGGAAAGCAAGAGAAGGAACAAAGTGCGTTCGTGTGTACGAACGCGAAGCATACGCATATAGGACACAAGAGTAGCCGTAGCGCCGGTTAATTAGGGTTTAAGTTTATGAGGTGCAGGCGCGCTCGTCCCACTCTACTGTAAAACCCCGTTCACCATACTATGTGTTATTCTATAGTACGTTACCATCCCTGTGCTACCGTATTGGATACGTATACTTCCTGTGCCATTATTCGCAACTCGTGGGATTCACGACACTACACTATTTTCTTCAATTCGTATACCTACAAAGGACAGAGACAGAGAAAGAGAAGTGCTAATTCTACGTACAGTTTATACAGTGAGTATTGACAATACGATTCACACGCGACCAATAATAAATGCATGAAATTCACGGCTTTTGCTAATTTATAGCCGCTCGCGATTTTAATGCTATCAAAAATGGACGAACGAAAATATCGAATAGCCGACGGAGTACTCTGGTGAATAGTATTCACCACACTCACCAGCCCTGATACAGATACTATTGATAATTGCTTTTACTTAAATCCACTGACTTTCCCTTCTCTGTGACATCATTCTGTTCGTTATTTTGTAATTTCTACAATAATCTTTAATTGCAGTACGTATGAGATTATTCAAGTTTGTATAAAGTCATGGAGGGCTGGGTATTGTTGACTTCAGTACTTCGTCTTTACTCAATGAGAAACGACCGACTGCAGGAAGGATCTATTCTAATCGCTAAACGGGATCACGGTACTGCTCTGCCTATTATCAATCTAGAATGGTGGGAGGGCTCAGAATGGGGGCGGGAGTAAGGTTAAAGGGTTCGCGTGTTTCACAGTTGTCCTATCACGGTGCAATCTGCCTGTCGCAGGTTGGCTTCGCGTGTTGCCACGTTTCTACTGCCAGACAAAAAGCTCCGTGAGATAACCTCGCTCTCCGTATGAATCCAGTCTGGCGAACCGGTACACGTGAACTCTAAAGAAACTTTGTTCTCGTTCACACTTGACATTCTTTTCATGAGTGCCTGTACAGTAGTTACGTAAGACCGCGTATCGTATCTGGGACTATACAAAGTATGCAATAAAAAATAAGACGTGCAACAGCCTTACATAGAAGTCACATAGAGAATTGCGAAATTCGTAAAATTCCTTACTATAATGTTTTTTAAATCGCGTGAAAAATACTGTCACGGGTATTCCTACTGCATCCCTTATTATTACGTACCGTGTTGAAGGCAAAGGGGTAGGAATATACGTAACGGGCTCTATAGATATAGCTGGTATATATAGGTACCTAACTGCGCCTGGCTATGTAATTAAATCATGCCGACGGTTTTGCAATTAAACTCGATTATTTGCTCGTCGCTACCGACCCACACCTACCCCTACTACGCGACCCGCCTCGATTTAACTCTTTCAACCCCTGCCCTACCTTCACCGCCGTTCGCAACCCCCTGGCAAACTTACCCCCGCAATATCTCTCCCAGCGGCCCGCATAATATTGCCGCTTCAACGAATGCCGGGGTGATTCGGAAAAGTTGACTTTAGACAGATCTAATTACAACGGCTTGGATAATTAATGATATCTTCGGGACCAACGTTGCCAAACGACCTTAACGAATCCTTAGGTCTCGATTTAGCTGTTAGGAGTCCTGCTGACTAAAACCTTATTTTTACCCTACGCATTTTTTTTAGTTTTATATGAGGATAACACCCTGCGCTATTATTATTATTCTTGTCAGGGCAAAGGTTAAATTTGCCAATTTAACTTCTGGTACAGAATGTACGTACGTGACGCAAGGTTATTTACAACTTTCCTTTAACGCACTTGTGCGTTATTCTTTCTTCCTTTACCGCGGCTTTTGTATTTTCATAGATATAAAATGGCTCCGGACGCTATTGTGCTCAAAGTTTATGGATGTAGATTCAACGATATGACTTAGTACCTTATCTGACTAGTTTCAACCCCGTTTCGCAATGGGAGTTATGTAACTAAGATTAAAAATAGTTTGGCAACTTTTTTTTCACTTGAAAATTTTCAGTTATCTTTATAGGTTATTTTACTGTTACGTTGTAACAAGTATAATTAGATAGAACAATTGAGGGCTTTGAATTAATATGAGAACCTTAATAGATTTTTTTATGTATTTTAATTAATAAATAGTGCGTACATCTACGGGTTATGTTAGACGATTTATGCTAATTTACATATAAGAAGCTGTGTTCATGATAATTCTGAAATTATGTATTATATGTATTTCTATAATTTACAGCAGCCTTTTCTTGTTTACAGAACGTAGCCAGTAAGGTAATAAAGTAATTCGACTGCCGCGCTTGTACCGAAACATTTTTGTCACGGTGGTTTTAAAAGACGACCCAAATTTTAGCCATGCAGACTTTGCGGGTTTTAAATAGAGCGGAACCGTAAGCAGGTCTAATGCGATTTAGTTTAAGAGACAATTTTGCCCACTTCGACGAAATAACGGAGTATGGCCTATAAAATTTATATTTTTGCAATATTCTTACACCGAGTTTTCTTTTTTTTTTTTGCGTTTCTCACAAATGATACATGGACATTTGAATGTTACATCACATTCCTGGAATGTTCAAGATCACACACTACATCTCCAAAATCGAAAACACACTTTCCGTAAACACTGACGATTTTCGAAAAATTCCACAATTTCCGAGAAAATCGGTGCACCGGCAATTATACGATGGTACTTTTTTTAACTTTCACCTTTCTTTTTCTTTCCTTGCGAAGAAAATTCTTCACTGTCAGTCAAGTGATTTGTGCGCAAAGAAGAAAAAAGAAAAAGAAGCAAGATGGAAAGTATCTGCCTACATAGACGCGTCAAAAACTTTCACCGCGCGGTAAAACGTCGAGCATTTTTTTTTCGCCCCTTCGTAAAATAACAAAGTCTCACCCTAATAGGGATAGGGCAACTTTCACCGAGGAAAGTTCCTCTCGTCTTTTTACAGCACCCTTAGGTGTTTCGCCCGGTACCTTCGAAAGGTGCACTAAAACCGAAAGCATCAAGGCGGCTTCTCCCCGGTAACGAAAATCGTCCTGACACAAACCGTAAAAAAGTAAAAGTTTGAATTCCTTTGTGTTGGTTGAACGCGCACGTAAAACATGCCAGGACATGGTTGATAAAAAAAAAAACATAAAATACGAAGGACATCCTTTCTACCGCAGTGTCAGGATTTCCGAAGTAGCGCCAGCATTTTGCAAAGTAAAATAAAAACTTAAATTCTTCAATTTTCTATGAGCCACCCTTTTGAAATCAAGTATCTGTTTTAAAACGCATATAATACCACATCACTAAATAAATTTCTGTTTCAACATTTTTATGAACCAAACCCATATCTTTATTTTCACTATGTGAAAATACTATACCAGTACTGTATGTAGACATAGAGCAATACTGCAAAACTAAACTTGCAGTCCAAAACCAATAAGTAGGACATCTTTTAAAACAGGTACGTATGTACTTAGTGCAATACGATTATTCGTCCATAATTTTCTTTGGGATACACAAGGGCTGTTGGTACCTACTGTTATACTGTATGCTATAGCCAATGCTCTTCTACAACGTTCCCTCCAACCCTCCACCACTCTGTGTCTCGCCTATGGCGGAGAGAGCAAAGCGGAGGATGCGACAATATCCGGCGCCCCGGCGTCCGACGACTGATAACGCCGTGGAATGTTTATGTGAACGTTTATAATACGTCTGGGGTTATACGCAACCCCTTTGATCCGTCGAGAAAACCTAAACTGGGTATCTGGTTCATTGCCGTATATAATAAAAAAAAAAGTATATGAAAAAGGTAGCGTAATTTTTTAGTAAATTAAAAGAATGATTCGTACAGTATAATTAAAGTATTTTGAGAAAAAAAAAATTGTTTACTAAGACTCTACTTTAATGTTGATCAAAAATATTCAGTACAGACGACAATTTCATCTCGCGCGAATTGCCAAGGCAAAAATTAGCAAGGCAAAGATACGCAAATAATTCAAACGGCGGACGCCTTGGTACGTGCTGTATGACAAACGCGAATTTCACGCGAAGACGGTATTAGCCGCGGCTGTATTTACGGTGTAACGTAAACCATGCAATAACTCTGTGCGAACAAATTTTATTAACGCTGAATAAGTACGCCTATAAAAAGGGGGGTTTTCAGCGAGGCTCGTCGGCCTTCGTATCTATATGTAAATAGAGGAGAAGAAAGACCAAGGCAAAGCAAGAAGACGCTACAGATGGTGGATACTGAAGAGAGAGAAAAAAGACAACCGTATCTTATTCTCTTAGCTCTCATGTAATTTACCCAAAGAAGATAACGATGTTCTCGGGATCTCTTAACAGAGAAAAACTTAAAAAAGAAGCCCTACAAAAATTTCACACGTTGCATGTATCCCATTCGAATAGCGACCCCGTCATTCACAATAAAAAGCCCTCATAATACGAGGGAAAACGTCTGCTACCAAAATGCTACGAATCTCTTTAATAACTCTATATAATATAACTATATATATACTGCTATGTTTAGAATGATCGAATAGCATGAAAATATATATACTTTGATATTACAAATATTCATATCTTCTTTTCTATATTATGTATAAATAATTTTCAACGACCACCACACTCAAGTATATTGTTCGTTATGCAAACAATTATAAAATCTCCTTGCGTGGCTGGTTTGACGTTTTATAGGTAAAACTCATGATATATCGGATGATATATTTACGGTGGAGAGACGAGAGCGAGTGCCGGCGACGCGGCTGGGGCTCCGAGATAGCCGAGATAGGAATACGAAGGGCTGGTCTGCGCTCTACGAGTTTCGTGAGAGGGTCTGGTGGAACGAAAAGGGAGGTTCTCTCTTGCTACCGCGTCCCCGCAGACGTCCAACGAGTGATCTATGACTCCCTGGCGCATAGCAGAGCGCATAACTTTTATCTTACCTCTCCGAGATCTTTGCGTATAGTAAAGGGAGTGAGAGAGATGCTCACGATATAACCCCATTTCAGTATAGCGGGAACAGCCTTCGGGGTGTGAGTCTCTTCGCTTGTATGGGGGGGGGGGGGGGGGTAGAAAACGCCCGCCCTATTCTCGTCACGATCCTTCTTGTTCTCCAGCTTGCACGCGGCTTTTCATATATTCATAGTCACATCCATATACGTGATTGGTTTTGTTTTCTACATCTTTTTTTTTCACTAAATTTCTAATTTGATAATATTTCCATATACAGCTGTTGGCATGGCTTGTTTTTTTCTTCGTTTAAATATTCATTATTCGTAAGGGATGAAAATAACTAAGGTATTTATCCAGTCACAAGTATGCACGCTTATTCCTTTCCATCCTTGGCTCCGTAGAAATACTATGGGTGCTGGGTAAAGTTTTGTACGGAGTTACCCAGGCACCTCGCCCATCCCCATTTTCATGGGGGCGTGCGAACGGTTAACCCGGCCATTTCACGCTCGAAGAAACAGCGCGCTCCTTCCATCATCCGGCTTGTCGTACCGTCGTATTGCGCACTTGAATTTCTCGACGTATATTACCTGCTACCCGTAGAAAAAAAAATAATAAACTTCGCGAAATCCCATAGGATATCCAAAAGCGACACGAGCATAATTCACGGCATTCGTATATCGAGCACGTTAAAAGAATAGATTTTCGTATTCTATGTTTAACATTCATATACACGTATACTCTCAGCCGGGTTTTCTACGGATGACGTAATATCCTTCCAAGCAAAAATATTTTTAAAAAATGAAACGAAAGTATAACATTGGGATTTTTTGTCGCGAGGACATTTCTTACGAAAGACTCCTCCTCGCACAGTCTCATACAGCCTACACGTCAGCCATCTTCTTTTATAACCCACAAGGATGACTCGAGCCGATTCCACGAGTGATTCTGTCCAAAGAGAAAGAGGTTTCCCATAAATCTTCATCTTCCACGGCAAAACGTTTGGAGTCTCAATCCCATGGCGGCAGAATCGCAGATGGGAAACGTCAGGCCTGTCGTTCCATCCAGGATTTTTACTGTACGTGGCCGCCTCACGGCGTCGTAAATTCCGCGACCCTCCATTTTTAGCCTAAAGCGGGTATCGATCAGTAAGTTTGCAGGGAATTACAGTCCGTGAGCGATTCTCCATAGTCTATACCAAGTGGTTATATCTACCATACGTCGTATGCCATATAGGAAAGAGGGCGGCAACCGCAGCACGACTGTCCTCCGCCGCCAGCTACCCCTTCGATAGTTCTATATATATACCTTACGCTCTCTACTGCTATAGCATATACGCTAGTCCGTCCTACCCCCAATTTCACCCCCTGAGAGCCAATATTTATTGATCACCCCCGAAGGCATCGTAGTTCCGCGGTGGCACCCTTGGAAAAACATCCTTCGCCAGTGCCACCTACTGTATGCTACACTATGCTATATAGATATATATCGTATTTGTATATAGGTATATACACTATGCCATGATACTGGACTCCACAAAGTAACTCCCAGCTGTTTTCTCCGACCTCTCTTTTCTAGTATTTTCCCGACTTTTTCTCATCCTATAGAATCCATGGAAATTCACCCCTAGTCTTTTTATTCCCAGCAAGCAAGCTCCGCGTGAAATCCTCTGCTACGTATTCACGTTTACTGTACGGCCTGGGACGTATAAAGGAATGACGTAACGATGGTCTAGATTTTACACCCGATGAATCATTCGTGGTACTCTGACATATTTTACTATAGCGATAAAGGGATGATATTCTTTAGATTCGATTTCTGCGAATTTTACTTACCTTGCAGCCAGGTCCAATAGGGTTTAGCGCTATCGTCCTTACCTGCAAATAAAAATATAAATAATACTTAATACAATTATCCATTGCCGTACCGAATTCGTTAAAACGCAAAATAAACATATGTTTTTACATTATTTTTTTTTCTCCTTCTTTTTACAACCGCAAGATAAGTATTACGTTACCACTGTCAAATACAAAAATTCAACATACCTAACGGCATAAGGAAAAGTATCGGTCCTCCATATAATCAGTAGTGAATACTTTATTTTGAATGCTTAATTTTCTCCCATATGCTACTAACGTGCATTACTACGGGGTATAGTAGTTAGCCACACGTATGCATGCGTCTACAAAGAATTTTTGCCGTTCGGAGCAAGGTAGCATTTTGCCATAGTGCATGACCTAACGTGCAACCTGAGTACGTATTCGAACCTTTGAAAATACCTAAGACGATATTCAGCGTATTATTCACCAGGAGGATATATGCAACATATAGAATAGGAAACTAGTAAAGACGTGCGATCCACCTACGTGCAAACCTCGAGCAATTCGTATCCATTAGCTTGCGAATAGAATGCGAAGTAGTCTTATGTAAGTCTATGGATCACGTATTCTCACAGAATTTTCGACCCCTGAGAAACTCTTGTTTCACGAGAAGCACAAGAGATCCTAATATGACACGGGCTTATCTGCATCTCTAACAAAATCGTGACTTAAATAGTTAAACTCGTTTCGCTCGAATATACAGACAAAACATAACCAAATGTCTGCTCCGTGTTTTAAGATATTTTTGCTGTCCTTACTGAACCACTATGCAATGAAGTATGGCCGATATATCATTTTATTGTATAAAATAAAAATGCGCCAGTGACGTCATATTCATAAAGAATAATATATGGCATGTTTAATATCACAGTTTTTGAATAAATTGCATAGGTGTATATGTATATATATTTTTTTTTCAAAATCTAATAAATCAAGAGCAATATGACCATATCTGCGTCCAAGAGATAAATCGTAACCACGATCATCTCGCTGGTTAAAGAGCACTCGAGTTCAGACGGAAATCCGAAATTTTCCGATAACACATCCTCACCTTAGTCGACGTCATCGGATGCACCGAGAAAGCCGCATTGTGCATCTCGATTGCGCATCGTTCGTGGTGCATGCGCGCGTCTCACGGCCGCGGGCCGCCAAATGATCCAGAACACCACTGGGAATTGGTTTGGCGATGGAGCGCGAGAGTAACGCTATAACTAACTAACCTGATCTACGACCTGTTTAGTAGTTCTATATCAGCGCAACAGACGTCGTGCTCAAATACGACCATTTGAATATCCCTTTGCGACGATAAACCTTGGCACGACCCAAAAGCGCCTAAGGCTTTTGTAATCGAATAAATACATATTAATGGACGCTGATAATAAGAAAAAAACTGTTACGATACTAGATAAATGAAAAAAGTAGAAATGATTGATGAATACATACTGCGAACTTATTTATAAAAAATAAATTTATACTAATCGTAATTACTTACTTTCATCGGAAACACATATATGTATTTCTGTGTATATAAAAAGGACATTTGCAAAGGAAGTATTGATTGCATCGAGTAACGTGACTGGAGTCCAACCCTAAGAGACAGTTCGATTGCAAAAGTATTCGACGACATATTGACAAAACAGCCCTAAACGACTCGCGATAGGTGAAGGCATCACCCACATCGGCCTAACATAAGAAACAGTCAAATCTACGAGCGGGGTCGCGATAAAGTGAAGTTTAATGGAAAAGCAATGGAGAACCGATGCCTCGCGAAAAAGCAAATATATATAGATATAACAACACGTCCCCCAAAAATTTCAGTCAAGCGATAACGCTCCTACTAATATTTATAGCATAAATTCTCAAAAGCATAGAAAATGTATACAAAATTTGTATTCATCAAAAAAAGTCTCACTTTGATTATTGCCAGCGTGAAGTCGGATCGATTTACCATACGCATACCTCAACCTTCCGAAACGCATTCTTCCCACTATTTTCTTCCGGATGAATTGCTAATCCAAGAGAAACGTTATTGGCTTACAGGCAACGTCGGCAAATCTGTAGACACGTGACTTACGATCTATTGGCGGTGACTGGTTATTAGATTATTGGCGATATCGACAGCTCATGCATTGCCTACCGATATGAGGTGGCCGATGCAATGGAGGAGGATGGCGGCTCGCGTACGCACTACGTACAAATAGACGGTACGACGAGGGAGAGGGGTAGTATGGGGTTGGAGAGATGGGGAAGGCAGGGGAGAAAATGGGGAACCCGTGATAACGATAACGTACGATCGGCATTAGCTGGTGGCTTGCTGTGGCTGATGGATGCGCTAATTATCAGCAAGCAGGAGTTACAGTGTTACTCGTGCACACGTCTGCACGCACGGCATACCTATGCGTTTTCGATAAAGGGTTGCTACGCACTGTATCTATATATATATATATATATATGTAACGAGAAAAAAGTGTAATCAATATATCGTTCGATATCGATTTAGATAGCAAGAAAAACATCTGACGTTACGTCATTTGTCCTCTGCTATTACATTATCATTATACATACACAGTTGTTTACTATCTGAAACAGGATATAGAAACAGAATAACATGGCATTTTGTATACTAATGACGAATCCATTACACGATTGGAGATCTAGACTGGATCATGGTGTAGGATTGGTAAATTCCAAAAATTCCTTATTTTTCGACTCCGAAAGTTTAAAATCTAATTTAACTTGGATGGACCTACCACGTAGTACATTGCCGTGAGCGCGAGAAACGTGGCGAACTCGTAAAACGTTATCGGGGTATTTTTTTTTTTAATTTAATTGAAGCACCTTATTCAATGAGACCTACCGGATAGCCACAAGTATATATATAGCTACCGTTATAGGGTAAGGAACATCCTAAGCCAAGAGAAGACATTTATAGATACACCTATATAGAAAGCAGTGTCTATGGTATCGCACGGTTAGATACATGGAGTCCGATCGGAGCCGGCCCGTAATGAACATGGCGCTTGTTTATTTAATGGGAAATTCGGTGGCGCCATAAAGCTCGAAGAAGGGGGTGAAACCTATTAAATTTATGTTTTCGGTTTACCCGCTCTGACGGATAGCAATGTACCCCTCCCGCGCGCGTTTATATACATAGACTACCTATACTATCCCTTACTCGGCTCTTCCAACGCCGTGCTACCCGCCGCCCCCGGTTCTGCAACAGTGTGTTTGCGTTTATCCTATTGGTAGTTCAGTGTAATCCAAACGGAGATATATTTGTGGGGTCGTCTAGGGGGTTGCTACAGAGAGTGGTCAGGGCAACTATGGGCGCTGTAGCGCCCATAGTGACGGACACTGCCGCGTCAGCGCGTAAACCGTGACGTTTCTCCATGTCCGGATTGTGTACATCGACTACCTGCCATCCGTTAGATTAGACCGTTCGATCTGTAGCGTCCATGTTGCATTTACTGAGCTAATTGTCAGAGAAAATTTCTAGAATGGCTCGAAGAAATAGAGTAAACCATAAAAATTCAACCCCATAGATTAGAAAGACATCAGAGTCAGGTGTGCGAGTTTCTGTAGAAATTTCCGAGGGATGAATTTCCGTGAATATTCGACAATGCGAGAATAAAGGTATCTTATCAGGGATGGTGCCACGAGAAAAGTAACGAACTCTAAAGGGAGAAGGAAGGGGTGTGCTATCAGCCCCCCTCCCCGTCCTCCCTCCACCACCCCTTGGCAACGAGGGAACAATTTCCTGTGTGAAAAACTTTCGTCTTAAAGTAGTCGCGACACGGTGCCATAAGGGGGTTGGTACCTAGGGTGAGGGTAGGTATAGAGGGAGGCAAGATGAAGCTCGCGAAAGAAAAACGCCATCGTGCCACTTTATCCCTTTTGAATCCCTCTAATTACCGAATTTTCCTCGCCCTTAATTTAGTGTTATAATTACTTCCTACCCTTCATAAGGGGTTGGCTCCTCGGCTGCTAAGGGTACCGACCCTATACGATCCTCGACAGTGGCCGCCATTCCTTACGGATACCCCAACCAACCCCCCACCACCGATGTCTTCAAGCCTCCCCCTTGCCGTATAACCACCTTACATAAGCCCCCTCTATAAAGGCGAGTTCCTCGCATCTATCTTTTATCATGACATTTTCACGAGGAAGATGGGAAATTCTTGCTGAAGTTTATATGCAGCAACCCCTAATCCTACATTGTATATCCTATTAGGTGGTTACTATTTATTATTATTATATCACAAAGTATAATAAGGACCATTAAAATGTCATTTGGCGTTTATTCTACAAAGCTGTGAATTCTAGGTATCAAATGAGCCATGAAAATGGATACCTTTAATGCATTCGGTATCCTATAATTAATATATCCGCACGATCGTCTTGATCCTCCACGATTAACATTCTCATGGTGTTAGCCGTGCGTGAGAACCATGATATCACGTATAAAAATCGTCGAGGTATAATCCCTATACCGTGAGAGACCGAGAGAGAGGGAGGAGAGACCGGAGTGACAACACGCGCGTTGGTCGCAAATGAAATATGAAAGTCTTAATTTATAGCCTGTGTTTTTAAGCGACTGCGTTATACGCACACTCACGAAAGAATATTCCGTCATCGTTCTCGCCTCTCTTCACCTCCCTCTCGCCCTCTCTTTCCTCACCCAGTTTACTTCGATTTCCTCTGCACATCGTACTACCGCCATTTTCCACTTCCACTTTTCTCCCCGAATTGCCACTTTTATAGCTGCGTAAATATCGTTAGGACCAAAATTCCCGCCAAAAAATCCCTAGAGTGACATATATCTGATTTCACCATTATATATATGCTACGTACAAGTACTACACGAATTAACGTGACACTCTATACCCATACGTTACCGAATTTACTCATTTAATCAAATTCTCTTATGCTTTCATTTAGAAAGTAATACAAGTCTCACACTCTTTCCCGCAAATGGCCAATTCTAATTACGTATGTGGGTAAGGGACACATTCGGCATAGCGAATGTGAGTAGCCGGTGCACGTGCAGCGCGTGCCGCACTGACTGTCACGCAGTCACGTCTTTGCCCGTATTATGTTTACGCAACGCACAGCGCTTACGGAAACGCAGTAGCGAATGGGATCTTATGTCACAGGCACGTTGCAATAACAGTAGAACGGCTCTCGCTTGAAACGTTATTCCCATATGTATATATAGTGCATTCAGAAAATATTAAACTCGAAACACTGCACTATGTTTACGCTCGTATATACACATATATATATATATATATATATATATATATATATATATATATAAAAGAGGTCAAAGTTGCACTTGAAATTTTACCACGTTTTCGCGCCGCTACGGGAAATCCGAAAGACTTGAAACGTTGCCCGATAAAAATGCCAGACGCCAGACATCAGAAGACCTTCAGGGTCGATATGATTTTGGCACACGTTTTATACCCCTGCCTATTTCTGTATAGCATATATATACATATATATATACTACATATTGTACATATATCTCTGCATATACAAAGGTTATGAGATAGCTTGAGAGAAACCGTCGTTCTCGGATTCGGTATTATGTGCCGAGTCGAGTGTATTATGCGCAGCGAGACGTCGCAGTATATAAAAGTTGGTTTACTTTACGTTAAATGGAAGATACCTAGTGCAACTATACTCGCCCTGCATATACCTATATGTATATAGCAAAGAGCTATTCAACTTTCTGTATCCAAGTATGAACTCCGCCATAGCAACCCTCTTCAATGGATTGAGTACCCACTCCGCTACTTTTCGTTAGTACGTTGGTACACATTGCTGTATGAATTTTTATAGTACCCATAGTCGTGTACGTGTGTATATAGGTATACACAGAAAGTTGTAGAAAAATATGACAGACACCAGAGACCCCACTGCTTGAGCGTCTATGAAGACGAGGTATAGGAGAATGGAAAAACGAAGAGTAAAAAGAGAAGGCTGAACCCGGGTGTTCCTGAGGCTACGAGTCGTAACGACCCACGCACAGTTGGACTCAAAACAAAATGCCGTACCAGTAGCCATCTTCAGCACTGAATTCATCTACTGCTGAAGCTTCTCTTTTGCGACCTTTTTTTTTTCTTGAGTTACTACCGTGAACGATCTCTTATCAGTTATTCCTGGTAATTCGGATCAAGTTGTCGATTTCACGCTTAGCTCTCGTATGAATTTCGCCAGGGCAGCCATATCATGCCGGGCAACAAGGCCATTATACACTGAGGAAAAAAGAAAGGCCGACAAGCATAGCAGGGCGAAGTTTTCTCGGGTAGCCAATGCTTTACTCCCAGCCATTGGGCATTGGGCGAGTTAAAACTCGCATCTTTACCCCGGAGCAAGATATACCAAAGTGCCGCTGCTGGGCTTGTTGAAGCGGCGAGAGAAGGTATACGGAGGACCGCGCCCAGTGAACTACTATTTACTATTCAGCAGCCGGTATCAGAGATACACCTTACACGGTAATAATTAGGCGTTTTGGATCTGACGAGGATTTTTGGAAAAGTTGGGAATGCTGCGATAACACGTAATCCTAAATCTCATCGTCTTCGCTTTCGCCTGGTATCACCCGCCTTCCTAGACTGTTGCGAAACACCAGCCTCCATTTCTACTGTAATTATAACCACTACCGAATAGTCGCGTTGTTTCGGCGTGCCTCGGACGTTCCAACTGCAGCCCATTAAACGGCCTACTTTGACGCGGCGCAGGGTTAGAGACCGTTAACCCCACCGCGAAATTACACCGGCTACATTTTATTACCCCCCTCCCTCCCCGCCACTTGCGTTAATTGCGCCGTCTTCGCGATCCTTTGGCAGAACGCGCCCAGCTCTCTTCGATGTTCGTGGTGAACATTCTGGATTCTCCGAGGGAAGCTTTTCCTGGCTGCCGATTAATAGTCCTTAACGTTTCTAAGAATGTTTCAGGACACTGAGCCCTTATTGCGAATACCAGTTAAAAGAGGGAAACGGAATTTTCTACGTAAACTGTATCTTATTTTTCTTTTCTGAAATCATTAGGCATAATTTTATTCAAAAAAAAAAAAACATGGTGACGTATCACGTGAGAAATTTTCTTCTCCGTCGGAAACTTAATGACTCACTGAAATGCTACACTGTCCTGTTGTACTTCCAGAGCGCAGGTTTAATTCCCTTGAAGCTTTGTCCACGTTAGGTACCATTACAGTCACATGCTTGTGCAATTAGCAATGTAAATGCCGGTTAGTTAGTTAGCGTGTTCGTGAAGTTATGGGGTGGGCACAGTGGAACTAGATAACAGACCTCCCAAGCGAGTGATCATCTCAACTAACGTTGATAACGCCTCGGGTATCAATTCTTTTTTATTTATTGCCTACGCTCCCATCAATTCCTACCTTAATTCGAGAATAAACCCATACGGACATATATATATCTATATATCTATACATAAATATATATAGATAAAACCTTTCAACCTGATATTTCACATGTTCCTTTATAGTCCAAGACTTGGCGATCCCTCAACCAGGTACACCAACCACAATTTAATCTATCGTTCTCGCCTCTATCGGTATTTTCACAAAAAAATATATACATATATTCTCTATCCTATGTCTTTTCTGAGTCAGCCTGTACGGGACTATCCATTCGCTATCGCAACTTCGCAACATAATCTACGACCTCGTACTTAGAGTTTCGTGGTGCTCCAGGAAGGGACTGGCCGACCGTTCTGTCTTGGTGTGTTGTCCCTGAAGGAGAGTCACCGTCTACCGGTTACGTGTCCGACAGCTGGATTCCTCGAACGGTACTAACACAATAGCCGATCGCAGCACTCACGGCACATACGACTAGATCGGATACAAGTTCGCCAAGACAAGGCACTAACGAGGCGCCGTGTCCTCTTCGTCGCGAGGTTGCCAGAGAGACTATCATCTTACCTTGGAATTCCTATGGTTCCCTATATTTTGATTGTCGGTTTATACGACGTATGGGAGTTAGTCGTTGGGTACAGGAGCCATACTGTGTACAGGTATGGCCGCAGGGGTGTTTCCTAAGGGATCCCAGGTCCTGCCCCCTTGTCCTTATGCTCCATGGTCGACCCCATAATGACCTGCTTTAGTAGCAACCATAATAACTACGCCATTCGACAGTTTTCTGGCAGCCATGCGGCTTTTCCTGACATGAACGTCTTTATTCCTTATGGCATATAGTCTGTGTAATAATCCATTTTTGTTATACTTAATAAATGGAGTAAGTAACCTGGATTCCGTTGTGTTGATAGTAGCAAATTAATTAGATGAAGATCCTTGCAATTTAATTGATTTAATAATTTCTATTAAAGGATTAGGTTTCTTAAATTTTTTAAAATCAAATATTTTTATGCTACTAGAAAATCTTTTGTCAATGACAGAAATTCGAGTGGATAATTTCCATGTCATTGACTGTCTTATTTTTTTGGAGGGAAAACAATTTTTGTTGATTAAACAATGAAGGTATAAAACAATTGTGATAATCTTCAACGGAAGATATGCAGGGTTGCAGTGAAATCATACTAATCTACGTGAATGACGGGCGCATAAAATACAAACTGAAGCCATTCACCATGGTTAACAAACACTCGGACGACAATAAAATATCAAATCCCGTCCTCAGGGCCCTTCCCACATTTTCCCAACTCTGCTCTCGCATTCTGCCATAAAGTGCAAAGTGGTGCTGTGATTTCACGTACACGTGGGCACCTTACAAACTGTTTTACCGACTGCATAACTAAGAGAAACACTCTTCTTCAAGTTTGGCCACCTGCCGCCGGATGGCGCTCGCTTCTTCAGGCCACACCCGAGGCCCTCTTACACTTGAAGAAGCTTCCTATCCACTATCATGATTTTAGCTGCCCGTTTATGGCTGACAACCGGCGGCCACGTGCTACCGATGCTACGGGTAAGGTTAGGCGAGGATTCTCATGGCGAGCATTTCGTACAGCAAACACGCATGGGACTCGTTCAATAGCAGAAACGTTACTGTTCTGAATATTTATCCACAGTCATGCTATGTACGATGTTTTATATATTGCTCCTCTTACAGTGATTAATATATATACATATGCTACGTACAATGTACTTATCACTTTTTACATAAACGCACAAAATATTTTACACTCTTCAACGGGAAGCAAAACAATTTGTGTGGTACCCAATGTATAAGATTGGACAAACGATTATTTTTTTTTTAGAGAAGTGAGTTTTTAATATTTCTGAAATATGGAGTATATATATAGTGTTGTGGGATGATAGGTATGTTTGGCTGGTTATGGAAAAATTGTAAGGCGAGTTTAGTGAAAGCGACACAAGACTTGGGAGTTACAATAGGATTACTTTATTGAGTTCCTTTTATGTACGTACAAACTATTTACAATCCTCGTTAGTACACCTTCTGCGGTTTTTAACTAATTAAATTATATACAATAAATCAGAGTGTCTAGGAAGGAATCTTTTAACCGTGAAAAAAAATTACAGAATACATGCATAAAGTTAGTGACACTAATATACGAGTAGGAATTCAATAATCGCGTGGGAACCATGGCGTCAGAGTCGTCCTTTAAAGGTCGCAGAATCGTAAACCAAAGTAGGACAACTCTAATTTATTACCTAGAAATAATCATAGCATCATGGCACCACTATATGCATAAAAGAGAAAACTATGAAAAATCTTACATCCTAATATAGAAAACACGGCAGTTAATTACGTCGTTCTAAATAAGCCAAAGGTGCGCGCATTCGTACCAAAGAAAAATTCGGTTAACAAATAATTTAAAAGTAACCAGAAAACGACGAGTAAAAGACTTCCGGTCATTGCTTCCAATGCTATTCGTTCAGGGTCAATCCGCGTATATATACATGTATATGACAGATTCTTCCAAAAAATGTTCATAGTTGACCCACAAGGCTCGATAATGAAGTACCTGTCACATTGCCGTTATATGTGTCTTGTGACGAAATTGGGCTGTCGGTAAAGCGTAATATTATTTTTAGTCGGTTGCCCTTCCCGGTTCCTATGGCAGTAACCATAACTTTTCGGGGTCCGCGTGGCGTGACGCCGGCCATCCACTCGGTCCGCTCACGCATACCAAACTCCATCCACTACACTAATTCCCTCCTCTCTGAACTCACTCATTTTATATCTCACTCTATCTCTCTCTCTCTCTCTCTTGCACTCTTGCCTATCTACTCACTCCTATCCATTACTGCCTCTGTCTGACTCCTTGTATAATCCTACTCACGGACTCCCTGCGGTCGCCACTGCTATCCTCCTATCCGATGTCTCTCTCTCGCTCTCTCTTGTAGATTTTCAAGAGAGTACAGATCCCTACACCCTTCATGGTAACAAAACCGCATCGTATCGTATCAACCCTCTGTACGTTGGTGAACGTTATTTTTCCTCCATCAGAAAAAAAAAGTCCTAGTACTTCAACCAAGGCTGGCAAATAGGAATTTAATGAAGACGGTGACTGAAATACGTTCATTGAATCGACTCTCTAATAACCAGACATTCCCTCATTCATTCACTGTCCCTGACCTTACGCAGGACTTCTCGCACCCTGGAACAGCTATTCCACCCCATGCAATTCCAGTGACCCTTTTTCCGATTCTCTAATGCTTCACCCCGAGTCGGAAAGTGTTACTGACGCGACAGGGGAGACTCGTAAACCCGCGACAAGATATAAGACGCCATACAGGCGTGTTCTGATAATAACACGCAACATACTCCATATTGTCCTAATTACGTATATACATTATATTTTTCAAAAATAACTTTTTTCTCTCCTAATTAAGTAATCTCTACCTAGTTTTAGAGAATATCAGTGCAAAATCTACCTAAGATCCCTGGAACTAATCAGGACAGTTCTTTGCGCTCAATAGAAGTGCTTGGTGGTACGTTTGAAAAGAGAGTTAAGGGCAGTATACTTAAAAGAACGTTCCCAAGGGCCTGGGCCCAGGTAAGAGCGTCGGGCAATAATTTGCCATTACGACCAAATGCGCGGAGAAGGTAGCGAGGAGGCAATGTGATGTAGGTACAGTATAGCTATATAATATAGGTAGAAATAAGGTAGGTACCTAGAAGGTGGGTCTCTGAACGCCTCGCAAATCATCCTGATGCATCACGCTGCAATTACACGGTGAGGGTTCATTTAAATGCAATAAATAATACGCCACTCATTGTATCGCGCCATCGCGCGAATACGTTACGTACATTGTAAGGATAAGAACGTACCCCGGAGAGTACGATTCGGAGCCTTGCACGGAGTCTCATCCGGGGGACCAAAATAATAAAGGAGCACCACGCAGTCGCCGCAAGCCCTTTGATGTCACTAGGGCATATCGGCTGACTCGATCGACTTTACCTACCCCCGTAAACAAGGGTTGCTCCAAAGAAATCGCTATAATTTATAGCAAGCGCCTAGCCAGCCATCGCGTGTCGCTGCCGTCCACCTAGAACCACCTGAAATCTTACCCTCCTCCTTCAACCCCTCCTTATACTAACCCTCCTCTCTCGTGTGTGAATAACTGCCACGAGAATGTGCACCCTTAATATATCTGTATACCTATCTGCTGTATGTTATGTACCTGTGGAATATATATACCTATTATCACTATATCCATGCAATAACCAAAGCGCCTATATATAGATATACAAAAGTAAACTAACCACTGTTTAGGGTTATACCTGTAACGTGGATCAAAGTACCGAAAGCTCGCGACGCGGTACAGACCTCTTATGCAAATTAAATTGCACATATACGACGGATGGATAGGTGAAATTTCGCGTAGGTACGTATGGATACGTGTAACGTATGTAAAGAACAGAGTGGTATCAGATTAATGATAATCAGTGTGGGGATAATATTTATAAGGGAGGTTCGTAAGCGTCGAACGTCAAGTCTACCTGCTACCGTCTATACTTTTGGATAACTTTCAATATGTATATAATCATATAGGTATAGATACGTGTGCGATACAGGTATATACGGATGGCGCATTTCGCGTGCGGTGTAATTTGTCTATTAACGCAGCTCCGCGTTATTGACGTAATTACAATGTTACCGTATACTCGGCGTTACACGTCGTGACCACGATAATTCCTGAGGTACACAAATTACTTTGCTTTACGACATGCAACCCATCCTAATCACCGACATCTCCTCTTATCTTCTACGGGCCACCCGTCAAGAAGCAAATAATTGTCTTAACGAATAGATTGATAACCGTATATACAGGCATTATTTTATAAACGATGCGTCTATGTAAACGCACTCGATCGTAAGTGTACTCGAACGATTAGTCTACTAATGTCAACTTTCACGATTAACCAGGCAAATTCATTTTTGTATATTTACATTCTTTTTAAAGTTGAGAAGCGGCAATACGTAAATATGTATATATCTTATATGTATTCCATGATATTCAATATTCATCGTCCGCAGGCAAAGACATCTTCGCAGAGACGACGTCCAAAGGCTACATTCTTACGGGCGGATGCCAGTAGCAATTAATTATCCCGCAATTGGAATAACTCCAAGAATTCTGGAATTCGTCCAAAACTTTTCTATGTACCTTCCCGCTTCTTTGCGTCCCATGGCGAATGCAATGAACGATAAAAAAAAATCTTTTTTACCGTCACGCAGTGGTCCATCCATGAAGGACGCTGCTATTATTCTCGGTCGTTAACATTAGACTTCAATTATTTTTCTTTAGCTCCGCGCGACTTTAGGTCGATCGTACTGCCACGAGGGCACAATAGAAAAGTTCAACGTAAGAATAAATATTCTTGTTAAACCGTGTGGGTGCCATATAGGTTGGGATCCGGGGTGGTCCAGCGAGTTTAAACAAGAGGAATGCAACGTAACAGGAATAGTCTCTCTAGTCTCGTTCTTATTATTATTCTTTCGGGTTGCTTGTGGCCAAGCTTATAACCTAATGGAGGCGGAGGGTCGATGCGAGGTACAAAAGAGGTAGGGAACGAAAGGTAAGGGGATGCTCTGCGCCGGTAGAGGGACGAGGAGAGGACCAAGAGAATGGTGGGGGGAACGGGGGAGGAGGTAGAATGGAGCATATATGCGTGTAACGCCATGTATCATCCTTCGTTCCTTCGAGAAACCAAAGGCCACCGCAGGGTGCGTTACCTTACTTCTTTGCCTATGGGCACCTAAAGGCAGCTAGTGTGTTCCACTCGCATTGCTCTAATTCATCTCGCGATATGTTCCATAAGCTTCAGAACAAAAGATATCGCAGCGGACATTACACCAGAAGATCATTGACATTTTTTTACCATTCGACGCCATATTGCAAAAGAAGAGTATCGATGACTCAGCCGAATTTTTAATTTAAAAAAATTTAGTTAATTATGAATTTTTTGTTTTAGCTATGCAAAAAAAAAACATTTGTTACCAACTTAGGAAAATATCCTGTCGCAATGTTATACGTATACTGTTTAGCTGTAAACGGTCGATCTGTGTATATTATTTATAGCGTGCTTTAACGTGAGCACTGAGATAAACCCACGTAAATTGTATTGCGTAATATTGGCTGAAGATTTATAATCCCAAAAACATGAAGAGGCAGGCTCATTCCACGAACAGAAGGTATGAGTACCATCTTCTTTTCTAGGAGTAGAAACTGTTAAAAGTTGACCATTTGGTCAGGTAGACCTTCATTTTGTCAGTGGTCTTCGTCCATGATCGAACTACGAATAACGTCAGTCCAACTATAAGGGACTTGCAAGCACAGCGTGGTACCACCTCTGTGGAGCGGGTAATGAGACGGCCCCCGACCAAGAGGAGTTGATATCCTGTGCGGTTATAGTTGCTCACCTATAGAGCATAGCCTTTCAGGCTCTCAGGCTTCACAGTCTATAGATATGAACGAGAAATTAAGGTTGTGGCCATATATATATATATATCTCTTACTTTCTCGCTCAGTTTCATCTTCTCTTTCTCTCTCTCTCTCTCTCTCTCTCTCTCTCTCTCTCTCTCTCTCTCTCTCTTCCTTGAACCCTCTGACCAGGAACGAAATGCCGTGGAACGGAGTAGCTCAAGCGCCATTTGCCGTACAAAGGCCAATTTAGGTAATCTCCAATATTCCGACAATATATACTACACCAGATACATTGTCGTTCAATTATTTACAAGAACTCACCACGAATGATATAATGAGACAAAAATCGAACCATACGTGAATTGCTTAATTATGATTGAAGTTATGACAATCTTGACTAATATTCATAGCTTAACGTCGTATTTATTCGAATTATATTATTGGAATATAACGAAATAATTTTTTTGGGGAAATTTGTAACCTAGTACTTAATGCAATTCACGTGTGAAATGGTCAGTTGGAAAACTATCAATTTCATCGGTATGTGGTCCTACGAGTGAAATTAGGTGATCGTCAATTTGAGAGAATTAAGCGCATTAAAGGAGTGCGAGTGGTTTGCCAACTTAAATTGCCCTGATGAACCGGTCCTCTTTTCGCGAAGTAACCAGGACGTTAATGTTCGACAGTATAAATCGAGGAATGGGACGAGCCGATCGAGAGCAAGCAGGTATAGCTGACGCTGCCCAAATGGCTGAACGATGTAGCCAGTGAATTTCCTTTGACGAGCGTGAACAAACGGGATCAAAAAGAACCAAGAGAAAATTCGGTGAGTCGTTAATTCAAATTTTTACCTCTATTCTATAAATTTGTATGTAGGAATATCGCGGTACGTAAACTGTGTATAGCGTATCGTTTGCGCGTCTACCATTTTGGACGGTACCTTGGCTTACAGCTACAGCTATACTGTCTACCGTATTGCTTGCTACTATATGTTATGTTATGTTATCCATGCGAAACTTGTGCTCGAAATGGCGGCAGCGATTTTCCGAAAAAGAGAAAACACGCACGACGGGTAGGATAATGCGCAGAGCCAAGAGACCTCGCCACTATAATCATTAATGATGACTGACTGAATTAAATTGTCTATAATCTATCGAACGATCGCCCGATAGGTGGCCGAGAATCGAAGAACGTGACCTCGTGTGTACGCTCATGGCTACCTACTTCAGTGGGTCTCATTCCGGTACCGTTACCTTTCGATGATCAATGAAGATACGGAAGAAATTAATGAAGCACGAGATCATCAATGAGTTTAAAAATTTTTGAAATCAAATGCTAAAAGCGTGAAAGTGAGTTTACGTAGACAAAAAGTTACGTAGACATAATTAATTGATAATAATTGAGAAAAAAGAATATTTTTCGAAACGTATTAATTAATTATGAAGAAATTCGAATGAAGAGTCGAGTCAAGTCGGATGAGCGCGAACGTGAATTAAAAATGTGAAAGCATGCAACGTCCAAGTCCAGGTAAAACGTCCATTGGCTTTCGTACAGGAAAGCCGCAGGTCGTGTAGCAATTTAGCCGTTTAACCGCAAAAATTATTGTTATCGAAACTCTAGACTCTTGTACGCTTGAGCGTAATGGCTGCCAGTCATTGTCCGACCAAGTGATTCGTACCAACTTGCTTTTACAATTCAAGTGATTAGTGTAATAACGCGTTATCCCACGTTGAAACGAAAGGATCACGCGTTACGACACGAAATCAATGGTTGATCATAGCATCGGTACTCAATATCCTAACCATCAAATTTTTCGCACAAAAATATTCAATCCCTTCACTTCAAAATGAATAATTTTCAGCTTCAAGTTGCGATCTTCGCAAAAATAATATTTTTCATTAATTTTTGTACATTGTAATTATACGTGCATTTACGAAAACAGCAGCATCAGCATTGGCTGTATCAATTTATTTTTGATGCTGATTTCAAGTAAAAGAAACCGAATCAACGTCCAAGATTGGCGGGTACACATACGTAACGCAAATCCAGTATCCAACAAGAACAGAAAGCTATACAAATCCACATCCCTCGTATATACATGCAGACAAAATGGGGACACACTGAAAAAGATTGGGAAGGCGTTCGGCAAACACCATTAAAATTTTCGCTTTCGGAATACACATACGCAGAGACATAATGTAATATAGGCTAAGCTGAATGTGCCTACCGGTGGCTCCGCAGTTATTTTACAGATTTAGTAGGCACACAAAGGCGGCGCGTGCTGATAATGCTACTTTAACCACCCCTTAACAATTCCCTAACAATCCACCGCAGCACCCTCTCTCGTAATACAGGAAGAAACTAGTTACCATTTTTTTTTTTTTTTTTCGTTTCAGTAAGTTGATACGAAAAAGTCCGCTATATTGTCACAGAAATATCTGCTAAATCTCTACCGAAGATTACCAGTGTTATACAAGAGCGGTAAGAATATCCATATGTATCATGAACGTTTAAATTATCAAGCGGCAAATGGCCGCCCCATGGAGGACGCAGCTGTCGGCAAGTTCACCGTCTGGGAAAACAAGATAAACCTAATTGGGTATCGTTTAACATTTTTCACCGGGCAATGGAAAAGAATTAAATGTAGTCGAGCATAGTCGGCGCCAGGTGGATTACCTGCGGTTTATATATACCGCGAGAAATAACATCTCAAGGATGACGTCGAACTAAAAGTGCACGGAGAGCCTATAGGTACGGCAGATCTGTGGCTATTATAATGAGAGAATGCAAAAAAAAAAAAAGTAAGCAAGCATATCCACCTACTCCGATACACCTATTCCTTCTTCGTTGTATAACTACTTCTTTCGACGCGCGAAACAGCCTTCTGGATAACACGAATCGCACGCATTGGACGGATGCCCACTTTGTTGCATGTATCCGGCGCAGGCATAATTACGAAAAGAACGAGGCACTATCTCAGATTGCGGGTTAGGTGAGTGCAGCTGCCCATTACGATTAGCGAAGATCCCTTGGCGAGATAATGAGATGCGTGTTTACAAGGGCAGCCTTCGATCCTCGATACATACTGAACAATAAAATCCCTATAGGATCATCCAGAAGGTATATAAAAATGTCTGATTAATAAAGATGGTTTTAAAAAAAAAAACAAGTCTACCTTATAAAGACCCCTTAAAAAAATATTGAAGCTATACATGCAGGGATAAAAATAGAGATATACCTGCAGTATGGTTACCTGATTATTATACGATGAATAATTTGAAGAAAATACGTAAAATCATCGATCAGAGAATATCGAGACTTAATAATGAGACGATCAGTTTAGTATGGAGAAACAGTGCTTTTTTTCTTCGCGACGGGTGGTATTGCTTAATACAAGCTAATAGGTAGTGTATGGTGGTCCTGAAGGAGTGTAAGCATTTGTTATCGGTCCGAGTACGTAAATCGAGAGCTGCCACGATGTACATAAATCAGAGAAGGGTTCTTTCGCGAAACTCGAGCGCTCGTAAATCGACGAACGCCGTTAGCTGTGCCGCTAATTCAACGGATCTAAAAACTGTTTAGATCCGGGGACTTCACAAGCAGCGACAATTTATTCGGTACATACCGATACCTACCGCGTGTGAACACAGCCGTAATTTACGAGGTCGCGAATCTTGACAAACAAACCATTCGGTAATCCTTCACTTTTTCAAAACTGGTTTGCACACGTATACCTTTAGCTAAGTCCGAGTAAAAGGTTGTTACCAGTGCTCGGTACACGTGTAGCGAAATAATTGCAGCAGATTAGAAACGCTACGCCAGTCAGTCATCATACTGAAACGAATTGGCGTCTACGTGAAGATAGGTATATTGTATATATACACGCCATATCTTTTCTTGACCCATAAACCATAGAAACAAGTTCTCATGACAGCCCTCTCTCTCATATACGGCACGTAGAAACGAGTCAAAAGGCTCGATCGACCCTTTGAACGTTCAAACTGTTTTTCACTATACACGGCGTTGAAAGCCGCATGGCGAACCTCCACGCCGCCCATGCACCCACTGTATACTCGATCCCCTGCAATGATCGTATGGCATCGGTAGGGATATACCTATAGTAAGATCGGAAAGATCAATTGTGATACCAATTTGCTGAGTTGACGATGATCAAAGGACGAACGCACGCGAGTCACGCGTGACTCGCTGACACGACATCGATGATTTGTCCTTTCCGGAAGAATCAAACGCTGGGTTGGGTCTGGAGATCGTGACCTGACGTAAACGTATACTCTATATGCTGCTATATTCAAGTATTACAAAGTTACTGGATGAATGCCTCGAGTAAAGGGAATTCTTTTTTTTCCTATGAGGCTATATTCGTTCTATAATGAAGAATCGTGCAGATAAACAGTAAATTGACGAATCCTTGAATTTCGAAATCTTTAATTCACACTTTATACAAAATCAGTACGTGGGACGATATGGACACGAACGATCCTAAACGTTAATTAATCCAATCTTGTTTCAGACCAGAATCGTCTAATGAATACTTATAAAACAAGATTGATGTGCAATCTAGGTAACAATAATATAATTCAGTATCCAAGACCTGTAGCCTCGAGGTATACACTATCTAATCTGTCGGGCAATTTGTTGTTATCCTATTTTGTCCTTCTCGACGTATCTACTCGAAATCTTCTACGACACTGTGCACTGTTTCCTCTAGTCGAATATTTCGATCAGAACCGTGGAGGCGCGCGACTAAACGTCCGCAAGTTACTTCCCTTCGACCAGCCTATAAAAGAGAAATAAAGCGGCTCTATTAGCATACGATTGGCACCGTCCATCTTAATGCCCCACCGGGTCCCGGCTTTGTCTTCGTGTGCGTATCTTCCAACAATGTTTATGCCCGTGTTCCTGGTGTCTCGACTGTAAACCGCGCACGCGCCCCTGCCGCTGAGTTACTGAGCCCATATAGGTTCATGCGAACTCTCCTTGCTGAACGAGTCTGTCGGTATGGCCTGCGTACACGTGGAGCCCATGCATTGTACAAATTTGAATGCCCTTAATACACTTTTGAAAGGGCCTAATTATGCCAACGATTACATTTACAAGGACACGCATACTCGTCGTGCTTTGCGATTAATTACAAAAAAGAAAACAAAACTTTTAACAACATCTTTTCGACACTGCTTTTGTGACACCTGACAGAAAACAAAAACTTTGTACTCTGAAGCGTAAATACCTTCTTCAATATTTCCCACCAATGGATAATACGTTCCACGGACAGTCATATCTAAACAGGAAACAAAATTGGTTTTCTTACTAAAAAGACTTCCTGGATAAGTAATATACGTATTGAGGATGACGGTTAATGACGATTATGATACTGATATAAGTACAATGCCCGATGAATTCTTGAGACACTTATAAACCGATATGAGAAAAATGTTTGTCTAATTAAATTAATGATAATAAGGATTATTTTATTCTGAATATTACGTCCGTCGATAAATTCGTGTTTTTAATGATGCTCTGGCAGTCACAGATAATGGCGGATCAACGCAGAGGCTTCACAGAGCAGACGTGGCCGTAGGCCGGCTCATCATTATTCAATAACCTCGCAAAGGCGGTGCTTTTTGTAGCTCGCTACAACCGTAAGCTGCGCGCATATAAAAGTGTTCCAAGTGTTGCGGCTTTCGATGGACATTGCATGGAAGTGCACTTGCCCACGTGCCAATGAAAAATAATAAATAATAGGCGCAAGAATATGAAGAGTAAATAAAAAGTAAAAAAAAAAAAAAAATACGAGACGAAAAAAAATCCATTCAGCAATAATGAACTTTAAGAAAAGAATGAGCGATTCCTGGGTAGTAAGAATTCTACCATACATGTGACTTTTACCCGATTTTTAAAAAATCGATCGAGCATCGATCTCAAAAAAAAATCGTATATAAGATATTCGGAACGCTGAGAACTCTCGCCGTTTACGAATAATCCGGTTTGGTTAAAATGAATATAAAGAAGCGAAAAGGGAAAGGGGGAAGAGGGAGGGAAGCAAGAAAAAAAAAATAAAAATAAAATGCACGTAACACCACGCTGCGGATAATATACGGTAAAATTCACGACACTTTAAGCGGAGCGATGGCCCCGGGCCAGATAGATCCCTATCGTCGGGGAAGTCTTCTGAAACGAAGGAAGAGACGATACAAGAACGTACCAAGGGTTTGTCCTTTCTTCCGGAGCGTACTTTTTTATATTTTATTACGAAGCTTAATAAAAGGGACGAAGGGACACGACGATCTGCAACCGAAACCCCATGCTGCCAAACGCATTTAGGGCTTTATCGTGTTATGTCGAGTCACGAACTCGTTATAACACCGCGAGAGACGAATCGCCGTTGTGAAACTACTTGGTTTTACTTTATCCCTTCAAGGGCTGCTCCCTTAACTGGTTTACCTACATTACATTGATACCAACTTACAGTCTCTTTTTACGACACGTATGGCAATCGATTATACCTGCATCCTGACACTGATTCTAAAATGCTATGGTTATATTAGGTTTTTATAACGAGTATGATAACGCAGGTACGATCGGTAAAATCGAGTAGTAGCCAGTAGGTACAGTGCACCTGGTACTTTTGGATAATTGCTATACACGCCAAACTTTGTATTTCAAGGGAAATGATTAGTAGGTATACTGTCCGTGCCAGTACCTGTACAGAAATTAAGATTGATTATAGATTTTTCATGTGTAGCTCAATGTCAGCTGTTTTTTGCAAGTCCAAATTGTACTGAAATTTTTAGGCGTGTATTCCTTAATAATTTCATTTTAATAAAATCATTAAGGCAATATTATGTTAATCGAGGTAATCATTAGTTTATCGTACAAGGTTATATAGGAAGCAAAAATTAGTCACACTATACTAGTGTAGGAACGTGGACGATATATATATATTTTTCGACTCGGAAAGTAATAATGGATATGATTTGTAAAAAAAAAAATGTAAAATTTCAGGTCGTGTACCGACTTAGTAATAATCCTGTAATAACAATCCTTTAGCCGCGTTCACGATGTTCCTCACAATATAGCCGTAACGGGGTATTGTAGGAATTATCAAGAATCCGACGAAAGGGAACGCGCGCTGTCGTGTTGGCGAGACTAGAGAAAACGTTAGAGATTCCAGTATGAGGAGGGCAATTCAAGGCAGTGAAAAATGGCTAATGAACGGCGCCGTCGCTGGCATCGCCGTCGATATAGCTAACGTCGATTTCTATACGCTAAGCGCCATAGGGCACCCCGCTCCGAGAAACCCATGAATTATCCAGAAGTACATTTCTTATACGTCTTTTCAAAGTACATCTTGCAATAGGAATACCATGTAGAATCTATTCAAAACTAATGTAAAACTTTGTTTTCGTTTGTTACGCTCCTAAATTATTTAATTGATTAGAATTTCATAGAAACATTGATAATAACAGTTTTCAATGACGTCCACATTGAAATAGATATATTTTGATCGGAAAAAAATCGATCACTTATCAAATAACACGCTTGAAATTTGTTTCACAGACGTTACATTCGGCCAAATAAATGTATCGTAAATTTTCAATGAATGGCGAATTAGACTCGTTCCGTTAATTTTATTCGAGTATCGTATTTCATTTATTTTATACGACTGGTTCCCGACACGAGGTACACGATTTTGGTAAAGATTTGCAAAATTTGTTTTGATTCTGCACTGATGCTACAGAGTTTTTCTTTCCTCTCTCTCTCTGTCCCTCTCTCTTTCTCATGAGAGAAAGTCTAAACTTTCTAGGACTGATTAACTCCTCGACAAGATTTCCTAAGTTTTCAAACATTCCTTAATATACACTGTCGATAACCAACACTGTTTTTATGTCCCGCAGGATCAATCGAATCTCATATAGAAAGAAAGCGGAAGCCACGACGACGCGTTGGTTTCCTCATTACGAAAGAGACTGGGCTATCCTGACTCGACGTCCCGAACCAAGTAAGCGTATATCCCGCAGGACGTAACCCAATAAAAGTGAAGAAACAAACTGATCACAGGATAAGAGAAAATTTACGGGGTGATATTCCGTAAGCCGCGATCAAGTCAGTTCGACGGATTGGAAGAAACTGGTATGAGATGGCTGGTCGGCATGCGGAAGAGGCCAAAAAGAAGGAAACGTAAAACTAGGAAGAAAAGGAAGAAGCGGGCTTAGGTATATAAGTATACGAAAGAAAGGTAAGAGTAACAGTTAAGTCTATTGTGGACTCTAAAGATTTTATGACTTTTTCGCTAAAAAAAGGCCAAAAAAATAAAGCCAACGGTCCCAGGTTGACTACAAGTCATAAAGCGTTTTATAGGTTTAGGTGAGGCCCCAATCGGACCCGGGGTCCCACTAGCTTGACATATCTTTTTCCTTCCTTTTTTCTTCCTCTACTGGCTAAATGAACAAGTGAACCTTCTCGCACGGCCACCTACACTGTTTCGGCACCAGGAACGTGCCTAGGAACTGCTCCTCAGTTTTATTACCGTTCAAGTCAAAGTATACAATATAGAGGTATAGTACAGAGCTAGGTATAGATATACAGGAAGAAGGTTGCAGGTACTTAACATTATGGCAATGTCAAATAGTCTAAGTATAACCACGTCATGAGACACTCTTGTACAGGTTAGGTAGATATGTGTCTCTATACACTCGTCCGCGTACAAATTTACATAATACCGCATAAGAGCGGCACAAGGATCGCAGTGTAATATACAGCGTGCCGTTGGATACAAGATTACTCTTAACCCATAGTAAATCGTATAAATGGCTACTCGCATTCCTAGAGAAAACCTGTTCCGCGTAAAAAGACAGCGGCCGATCTCCACTTGTTCGCGCTAAACTTAATGAACGTTCTTCGAGGCCGCTTTAACGTTATCGTGATCATCGATGATGATCATCCGTTTGGTTTCATACTGCACTGCCTTCTGGTTCCTTATCGGACGCCATTATTTTTTCATTATCGGCTTTCATCGAACTCGCCACCTTTCCCTCATACATGCTTTTTTCAAGCATGTTTTATCCGTTTGCTTTAAACTTCACACACGGAGTAGAATTAATATACCCACAATGTATATATATATATATATATATATATATATATATCTGCATAGTCAAATCCTTATCTAATACATACAGATCTGCATAAGGACACATCCACAATACATGAATTTTCACATTGGATCATTATCAAGATACCGAGACGAATTTAACAAATTGAAAAATATCTGGAAATATTTTGATGACGTAGATATAGGTACTCGACATACTGGGTACCTAACAGTGGAGTATAGGTAGGCAAGGGTAATGGGGTGAAACAAACTGCTGTCCGTGGTTAAGCTCGTAACGTTCGTTCTCACTGGCCTAATAGCATTCGCCGTGTTAATAAATACGTCACGAGAGCGATCCGTCAGAAGTTTTGTGCGCGCGCCACAATCGGTACGGACATTTCAGTTGACTTCGCAAAGTTAACAGCCGCTGAGTTACGTGGCGCTTAAAGCAAAACGCTTAATCGTGCTACAATGCTGCCGGGGACTCTCGCCCTGTGCATATTGATAAAACGGCCGCGGTTACACACGGTGAATGTATAATATTGTAAACAAAACGGATTTACTTTTATTCGCGAGTAGCTGAAGCGTGCGAATCATTCATGAATTATCATTGCGTCACACCGTATACGCGTAAACAGTAGCACGTGAAAGTTTGAAGAACAAACTATAAAAAAGATTAGATTGACATAACACTAACCTCAAAATATCCATCTGCATACACACTCCTAATTCAGTTGTGTATCAAAAATTTTATTAACGTAACGTTATCGCATACCACTTTTTTTAGCAGTACGAAACGAGGGCGTTGAAGTGGCTAAGGTCATAGGGTAAAAGGGAGCTCTCGAGAGGGGATAAAATTAGAATGCCGGTGCACGTTGAAGCATGAAAATTTACCTGAGTACTTAGAGCCCCGGTAAAATTTCGTGACTGCCCGTAGATGGTGCAAGTCGTTGTAAAATATCTCCAAGGACGACCATCTTTATTGCACCAAAAAAGACAAGATAGGCATTCCTGACAAGCTGTTATTTCTTCTCACAGTAATCGGTGACTTTATTTCTATATACTCCAATATATTTATCAGCTACTTTGGTCTCGTTTCATTGCAACGACGAGTTCATCGGACTGTAAGATGTATCATTCGATTGCCGCACTGCTTGATCGTACTCCCATCTGTACGTTCAGATAGATACAGATCTAAGAGTTAGGATTACGTGATCTTGATAGTGGAGCGTATTAGAAAAGATGAAAAAAAAACTAAAATGATAGCAATAACGGTTAGAACCGAGTAAACGTATTGTGGTGAGGTCGTATAGCAAGGGTGGCAGGTGCTGCTCGTAATGGCGGCCCATCGGTGCGGACAGAGCCGATGCAGGTTCCACAGGGAGAAGAAGGGAGA
>JARPRG010000549.1:1246398-1315332 GCA_031001745.1 Hartigia nigra | reverse complement strand
CATGAATATTGTGCCAGAAGGTCTGACCTCGAGACGACCCACGTGACTTTGGTGATGATTTTAAACTCAACGACGATACCGAAGATCGTCCATAGGGACGTTCAAGTAGTATTTTCATCTAGCCGACGGCAGCCGTCGGAGCAGCAGATACAGTCGGCAGACGAGCCATTAAATCTTCCAGTGACTGTTAACGATGTGACAATTGGAGCATCGCACGACTCATTGAGCATCGAGTGCTCTTTGACATTTTTTATGAACACAAAAGTACATATAGACAACTGCAGAGTTAAACGATCGTATTTTCGGTAGAAGCCAACTGACCCGAACACAACAGGAAACGAGACGGTAACCTCTTCCTTGGACGATAACTAAACCTCGGTTTAATTGATAGGGGTCCGGGGACATCGCCTTAAAAATGGAATCGCCCTCCAACGGGAGCGATAATTTTCTACAGGAAGAAAAATGTACAAAGCACCAGGAGATAACGAAACAAGTATATAAGCTACAATGACATACGAAATACCTGAGTCAGTTCATAGAGTTATACTACGCACCTGGTAAGTAGCCGCAATGATAAGCCAAAGAATTTCATAAATGTTTAATCAGTATGTTTAAAAAATTCTGCCGCAATAATTGCCATTGAGATATGCTTTTTTGGCCTGGTTCGAGAGACCAATGTCTTTCGAATGGTCAATAGATTGAGGCGGCGGGCGTGGAGAAGGGAAAAGGGCGTAGTAAGTCATACGGAGCCGCTCGTACGTCATCCTCCATCCGGGCCATGGAGCAACACATGGAAGGACCTATAAGCACACGCACAAGAGCACACCCACCCAGGGATGCCTCTTTAGGTCGGGCTATTGGTGTGCACCGCGTCGTGTGTGCCTTCGCCTGCCTCTCTTACCTATAGAAGAGAGCGGAGAGAGGCAGCCACTCGATCACGAGCATTCAGCACGCACGCCTATATCTACCTTCTCGATGGGCTTCGCTAGGAGGTATACCTACCTATGTGTATGATATAGTAGGATGGAAAACTATTCTATGTAGGATGAGTTAGTTTTCTTTAGTCTATGGCCAATTTCAAGGGATAGCTTATACCTAGGAACTTTTTGGCAATGGCCACGTGGATCGCTTATTTCCCGCGTAAATATAGGGGACACCGTACTTAATCTGTGGGTTACATGGGCTTCAATTATGTTTTGGTGGGAATAGGTGATATTTTAAGGCGGATTATATTTCCTGCTTATTTTGCTAGAATACACGTGGTTGCTCTTTCTACATCTGATATATCCATTTGAGTCGTATTATATGACCGTGGATTTTTCATGATTTTTAACACTCAAGGGGTTATTAACGTTGTAGTTAGAGTCATTTAAATCAGAAAGGGATGTATAGAGGGTTCGGATAATTTGCATGGAGGGAAGGTTATATATGATCAATGGGAATGGTGGTTATCGCCATTCTGGATTTTGTTGATTCGCATACTCTGTTTAGTGGGGATCTATATGGCGGTCACTTATCTAAGAGGGTGCTGAATAAATTTCAAGAATATAAATCACAGCGATCGATGATCGAAATCAGTCATTTTCAAGGGTAGTGCAGACAGATCGAACACTACTAAATTCGAAATCGCGTGATGGCGGCACCGCGACTCAAGCTAAGGTAAAGAATTAAACAAATAATTTTTTTTTGTTTTTCAGCGAGCGTAACCAGCACCGAGGCGTCGCTAAATAGACTCATGAAATTAGCAGAATTTAAAACCGGAAGCGGTACAGTTTACGGCGTCAATAAATAATTCCAACCTCGACAACTTCTCGGCGATCTCGCTAATTATACATTATAATCAAGTTAAATTCAAGTTGATTTTACTATATACAAGCCCGATGGGAACGCACACTTCAAAATCGCCATCGTTTAATTATCTTACGCGGAGGCGATGTACATTTAATTACGTAGCCCGCATTATAATTCAATGGGTGTCAGATTTACGATAACTACGTAAATTAATTACCGAGGACCGATCTTGTTTCGAATCAGAAAGGAAAAATTAAAAATCGCTCAACTATACAACCAGCGCCACTCCCATTAAACTCGATCTCAAACTTGGCTAAGCCCAATACATTATTAAAAAAAACAAAGCAAATTTAAAAAATACATCAATATTCATCTATACCTGTAACTCCGAAATTTTTCAAAATACAATTAAGAAACCGAAAACTAATGATAAATTCATTCGTTCCTCATAGTCATTTAACAAGGTATAACACCCCAAATCTCAGTGCCACTCCTGTTCAAGTTCCTTGCCGGTACATTTCCAAGCAGCAGATTCCCACCTTACCGACCATCCACAGTACCGGCACAACCATCTAGCCGCAAGGCGCAGTAAGTGGAAAGGGAAAACGAGCTAAGCCGCGATTTCGACGTCGTAAACGTCAACGTTACGGTTACAGTGCTGCTCGTAGTCGGTCTATATTGAACGAGGTTACTCCCTGAGGTACGTAACACCTACTACAGCGTCGCGTGGAGTCACTCCGTACATGCTTACTCCCCGTGGGAGAGATAGAAGCACGTGGCTTTTACGCGGCAAACCATACTCGCTTCCACAGTTCAAGGTTCGTTAGCTCCTTTCCTGGCGAAATTCGAGTCTAGGTTTTAACCAGCCCGAAGACAAATGGCCGTCAGATTCCTCGTTAGACTTCAAGACTTTTTCCCGCGATTATACAATGCTCAGACGGCATATATACATTATTTCACAAAAAAAAAAAATAGAATTAAAAAACTTACATTGCAGATACGAGCATGTTCAAAGAGTGAGTACCGCGTTACGGCTACGTGGACAGGTATTCTTGCCATAGGGAATGTCTGCCTGCATATATATAACTCGAGCACGATAAACAGTAATTTTGTGATTAAGACTCAATTAACAAGCTCGAGCTAATTCACGTTACCCACACTACCGTATCGTGACCGGACGTAGAGATAATAATGATAATACGAATTTTCCAGATTTTCATCGAACCATACTCCATACATGCTCCACCGTTTTTCTAGGTCAATGTGTAACAAATACATTTTTTTTTTCAGTGACGATCCTACAAGCTCTTGATTCCATCGCAAAGTAGTCCAAAATGTATATACGACGACGAGGGACCATCGTTCTGTCAAGAGGATTACGTCTGGAGATTTTTTATTGGATTCGGACGAACGAGAAGCATTAGAGACCTGAAGCGACTAACGTTGCTCACGGGTAATATGGAGTAGATAGGTGCCTATACCTACCTCGAGTAACACTTTATGTCGGTTTATCGCCATGTTCTTAATGTCCTTTTAAAAAGGTAAACTCTTCTCTAGAAACGCATAACGAGGCACTTTCACGAGGGTGAATCAAGACCCCGCTAGATAGCATCCTCAACCCCCATATACTCTCACGCCCTCTAATTACCCTATAGACGTAGTTCTACCCCTGAATGAGACACCGTAAATATTCGGCGCATCTGCGTGCCCGCGGAAGAAAACCATTGAGACTTTCGAATCGAAAGCACTTCCTTTGCTCGACTGTACCGTAGAGCTGAACTTGCTATAGCATTGTCGAAATTTGCGAATGAATAATTACGCGTTACAATATCTGAATTACCATTGCCATGTCAATTACATATGTTCACGGTTGAATGTATATACCTTACGGTTCATGAATGATACACGCTGTTGGAAGGTCAAGAAAATTATACACGACGCATGTGTCTGTACTTACATTAGCCTATTAAGTGCCGTTCATTTAATTATTCGCTTATCTTATAGCCAAGATCGTAATAACGGTATATTATGAGACATTGTCGGAGACACTATTTCGCCCAAGTAAGAAAATAACGAGAGAAGAGTTATGTACGGATAATAACAAATTAATAGTAAGATCGATGATAGACGATCGATAAGATCCAGAGTAGCCTGAAGAATTTACAGTGGCTATACACAGGTATCAGCAAAATGAGTCAATGACTTTCGATCGACGTGACTGCACCTAGAGAAAACCTGTTCTATAAGAGGAGGCAGTATAGCCTTTTCCCATAAGAGTCATGGAGTCTTCCTACGATTACGTAGACGGTCGTTCGTTCGCCGAGTAATTTTCAAACGCTCGAGGGTGGTAGAACCGCTTAATTTTCTCGAGCACGGGATAAAAGAGAGTGCCAAGAGTAAGACGGGCTCTTGGCGATCGGTCCAACGAAGATTTAGCGAATACAGCCATTCTCACCGACCTTGCGTAATCGTGTTACTTTATGCATCCTCGATAATTTACATCTCCCGAATAAGGAGTACATAGCAGGTAGGTGTACCGACGAGTTCTCGCAACGCGTCAAGAGCGCGAAGCATCTTTTCAGCGGGATTGTGTTCTGCCAAATGAATAAGCGTCGTCGTGCTGACCTATGTGGCACTACCTAATAAAATAACTCTTGCTCCGTTCAGTATGCAAGCAAGGAGTATAGGTACGTGGGCGAAAATAAGATGAAAATAAAATTGAAGTGAGAGAGACAGAGAAAAAAAAGGAAAACAACATATATCTACTCCCACCGTCTGAACCGAAATGCCAAGTGTGAGAAAGAGGAGACGAGATGGGCAAAGAGTACCAGAGGCATGTGATGAAAATACGGAGAGAGAGTTAGTATACTATGTTGGTATAGCCGTGAAGCTACGAAGAGAGTAGGTATGGGTAGGAGAAGAGCCAAGGGAAGAGTGGTTTGGCTGAAGTCGATGCTGAAACTGAAGAGAAGAGAAGAGCAACGTAAAGGGGCGATCGGGTCCAGAAGGCTCCGACCGATTATATCTGTAGGCTGGCCAGTCGGCCTGTTCGCAAAGTGTGCTACGGTGCTTTCAGTGAGAGGCTGCAGAGAGCAGCCAGGCAGGCGGGCAAACAGACACAGAGAAACGATGAAAACAGCTGACTGCCGGAATTCAGGTTCCGGAGGGTTGGAGCCTAACGGGGAAGGCACTTGAACCCCAATTGGACGGCTTCCCATTATACCCGTGTACCAAACGATTTTACACGCACTTGACTCCGTTCTGTCTCCCATTTACAAAGCGTACCGAGAGAACCCTACTCCATTCGCTACCTATGCTCTCCTTATGGTCCAGGACTGGCGTACAAGGTACGCAATATGCTTGCGGAATGAACCGCACGGAACCAGGTAACCGAGGTACGCAAGAGGGCGTGACCGGATGAAGATTTATCGCATCACTTTATCGACGACCTTCCCTCGCTTCTCGTCTTATTTACTTCCTTAACGATATCTCGTATAAAATGAACTGATTGATAAGAACGATATAGGAGATTCATTGATACGAGTGATATTATGGAGGTCATATTTCATATTCCTTGTAGTCTTCTTTACGGTATCTCCTTGACGCCATCTACCTTGGCTACTTCGAAGCTATCGAATTAACAGCGGTATAATTATATTCGGTAGGAGGGTTGGGTAATAAAGTAAGGGTGAATGATTGTAGATATATCTATATACGTATATAACCCTCGACTACAGGAGCACGTGCCGTCCCCTAAGCTACTTACGATGGCAAGTGGTCGTTTTAGTAGGTAAGTCGCTAGGTTGGTATGTCGGTAAGTATGACGTTAGGTACTAATATGATAATTGTAGTGAGTTAAAGGACGAGGACTCACCTGCTATGGCCATCCAGGGGTAGAATGTATGGTTGGCGGTAGGTTGCTGATGGAGTTGCGTGGCGACCGGTTGGCTCGCGGTCGAGTTGAGGCTGCAGGTGTTCCAGGAGGATGTGAGGGACCTGGAGGAGCCGTTGTTACCAGGACTGGAGGCGGGATCGCCGCCCACGAGGCCGCCGTAGCTGCCGACTCTCGTGCCCTCAGGGGTGCACGCGGAAGGACGTACGACCGAGTTGCTCTGGCTGTTCGCCCCTGAGGTCGCCGACTGCCAAACGTCCTTGACGGCTGCCGCTGCCATGACAGCGGCATATCCGTTCTGATGTGCCGCCTGATCTTGCTGCTTGCACTCCTTGCCGGCGGAAGAGGAATACGAGGAAGTCGTGTGACCGCTAGCTTCCGGTGTCGAGGAGTAGAGCTTGCAGGCGGTAGCGACGCTGGCGTCGTAGGGTGAATCCTGGGGTGGCCTTGTGTTGGTACCACTTCCAGGATGAATGCCAAGGGTCGAGGAGGTGTGATGATGATGTTGGGTGGATGCATAAGGTGACATACCAAGGCCAAGAGGGAAGCTCCGGTAGGCCGCGGCTGTCGCGGGATCATGGTGCTGACCCGCAGCCCCGGTCTGATGATGGTGGCTCCCATAGAAGCCACCCGCGCTCTGCTCAAAGTACGAGTTCATTATTCCTGGTATTTTGAATCACTTGCACTGTAACACCGGCACTCAAAAAATCTTGTATATTAGTGTCAGGAGGAAGGAGGCGGGCTTTTCGCCTGCCTGCCTGCCTGCCTGTTTGTCCGTTTGCCTAGTCTGGCCTCTTTGAGCGACTTGTCCGCCCAACTTGACTGGTTGCCCGTCCCGGTATATTTGCCGTCTAGGCGGATCGAGTACCCTCGACTAGCCGGGGCCTCCTGGCTAGACCTGTGCCCAAAGCCTGTTACCACCGTTCAAACGGATGACTATCTTGAAGAGTCTCGCGACACCTCGTCACAAATTGTGTAACGTAGACTGTGAACGTGGATACAGATGGCCGGTGGTGTGACAGGTACGAATAGGTATGGATGTCGAGCAAACATTAAACCGTTTAAGAGGCCGTAAAAGTCATCGAGCTGTGGGTGGGACCAACGTCAATGTCAATAGGCCGTAAGAGCGTAATTCAGAATGGGACTCATGGCGTGGTTTTATGGGCTCGTTATGGTCTCCGCTACCAGGGACCGTCGCTCGACTGGAGCGATGATCGTTAAACCGTTACGATGCAATAAACCGGGTAATAAGACGAGCTATAAAACTGCTTTGGCTTCTCTCCTCTTTCTCTCTCGCGCTCTTTCTGTCTCTCCCTAAACCGCGCGCGCGACGTGGCGGTGGTAGAGTGGCACGCGACCTCCTCCTCGAACACCTACTAAAGCGCGCTGACGAATCCTCAGGATCTTTTACGAGGTGTCTTTAATGCGTATATCTTCGATCAATCAATCAACGATGACAAGGTCGATGTTGACGCTGACGACGAGAAAGACGACGACAACAACGAAAGTGACGATGATGGACAACGGCGACGACTCGCCTTGACTCTCCGCTCGTCGTCGGCACTGCACACTAGCACTCGTGGAAAATGCGAATCGCTGATACTGTGCTGTCTCTACGAAGCGTACGCAGGGGATCGTAACGAACCACGGTATGCCAGTGCGGTGGTCCACGGCACACTACTGCTTTTCTCGCGCCCCGTGTACCGCCACTCCGCCACTCCGTGTACCGTCGACGGGCGCACTCGCTTTCTCTCACTCTCTCTCTCTACCATCGGTTCTCTCGCTCGTCGATGATCCTTCTCTGTCACACGAACCCTCTACGGTATTCCCGTCTCTCTCCCGTGACTCTCTCGCGTCCCTCCCCCCTCTACGATTCTCCTTGGGGGAGTCACTGTGTCCACAAGGAGGATAGCGATACTATCACCTTCCTTGTCTCTCACGTGGTGTTATTCCCCTCTTCAAGCGATAACCAAACTCCCTCTCTCACACACTGTTCACCTCTCTCTCCTTCGTACGGTTCACCAGTCGCATTCTTACTCCGTTCCTCTCACGGGATCTCGTAGCTTCTCAGTCGCACATGCGCGAAGGTACTATTCTTTTCTCACTCATCCTCAACAGTGCCCCCTGTCGAGCGTTCTAGTAACTCACCGACGTGCCGCCGGATTAAATTCGTAGCTGCACGCCGTGCCGAGGCGACCGAGCAGATAAGACGGTGAGAAGGAGAGCGCACGAGAACAATGCATGAGTGCGAAAGAAACAGCGAGTATCCTTGGAGTGGGGAGAGGAGCATAGAAGGGGAAGAAATGGTGCTGGAAGGAGGGGGAGGTTATGCTTAAGGACCAATCAGAATTGAATTCGTCACGAGTACCGCGCCGCCACGCTCGAAAGTTCCTCCGCGCTGGTAAAGTAGTTCCTCGGTCAAACGACGCCCATAGTATCGCTGGCCCCGCCCCCCCCCGTACCCCCACTCCATCGCGGCACGACACGCGGAGTGGCATGCCACGCGTGGCAGTATACGGTCGTATACGTGCAACGCCACCTCTGAGCGGAAGAGGAAACTAAGCGCGCAGACCCATTCAGACGCTCATACAACGAACATCGACATCTCGCAAATTATAGCAACTCACGAATTGTCGTATCATTTTTATACGTGTCTGCATAGACTTCTCAAAGAATTGACTGACGTGTCGAAACGACTTCGCGAAGTCGATCTCCTCGGTGAGTCCGAGACAAGCGAATAAAAGTAATCGCGTAGATAACCGGTCGGCATCCGGCAAGCGTATCCACCAGTAATGTTATCATAAATGCTTTTACGAGCCCTTTATGCTTTACGGGCCAATTAGACAGTCATACAATTAAAACGTCGTAAAAGTGAGCCTCGTACTCGTGGCGTGCGCTGTGGTATCGGAGTGTTTATTGGGATGTAAATGTCGTTGGATTATCGCCCCCGCCGTTCGCACCTCGTAAATTATTCCATAACGAGCCGAGTAATGCCTATCATAAGCTGCTCTCGGCCGGCTGGCCATTTGCGAGCTCGCCATTATGAATGTTTAGCAAGTATTATCCACCTGCTTCGGAGGTCCTAGACGAAAGGAACGTCAGAGTATCCCTTCCTTCATTTTCTTCCTGATCTATCCGGTTGTATCTCCATCGGCAAGCTGTCAAAGGCCATTTTTATCGCCCATTAAAGTCCGCATTATGTCATTTACAGCTCTTTTGAAAAACGTAAAATATCAACGTATTATATAAGAAATACATTACTCCACTAACGTAGGAAAAACGTATAAAACCAACATGTTTACATTTCCAAATAGTCTTGTATACAATATCGTATATCAGTTTTCCAAGAGACTTCTCGAGCCTATATACATTCATATGAGTAATTTTAAGGCACACTAACGAAAGTATTTTGAGGGAACAGCAAATAGTACTCGAAGTAATTTCTCAGGTGTGAAATGAAAAAAAAAAAGGATCATCAATAAAGACAAGGGTTCTCATAGGACACTCGAGAAGAGCCTGTTAATGAAGAGTCTCCAGTCAGTCTTCGCCTTTGCGGGCTCCGACAGGTGGCAGCCAGTTTGCTTCGAAATCATGACGGTAGTAAACTCCGGTTTTATGACCACTTGAACAGAATCGTAAAAGTCAGGGCCTTTAAGCTTATAGTGCGGTAGGGCGCGTGTCGGTCATGGTGGGGGCGTGAGGAGAGACCCCATGGTGGGGGTTAGGTGGGTAGCCAAAATGGGCCTAATGCCCCTTTTAAAGCCCCATCAAAGATAACCCGCCAGCAACTAAGGGGTTTATTTAATGCTTGGGCCCGTTCTCATAAAACCGGCCTCTAACAAGCTGCTGACGAGAATCACTTGTTTGACTGACGGCTTCATGATTGCTTGCAATTCCACAACAAAAGTCTCGTTTACCGAAACACGAGTGACAACCCTCTTTCATGGAAATTATAGTATAATAGGCAAAATAGCCCATTCCTACTGTAACAGGCTTATGCTTTCTGTGCTCGAGTCACAGTGGGAATATCCTCTGGTACCTTTTACGTAGATACCTGAAATCGTTCCTATGATTCCTATTGCTCGTTCCAATGTGTTCAAGGGCGTTAAAGTGTCACGGGGTCAAGATGACTTCGGGATCTATGGTTAACTTTTAATTATACCAGACTGCATCTATTGCATTAGACACGGTGATGGTGTACAAACCTGTTCGTGGCGATGAGGCTTATCGACGATTTTCGTCGTGATACTGGCTAATTCTCCTGGCGTGAGAAACCGGCATTCGTTAAATTTACATGAACAGTTCATTTTACGTTTTACGAATTGCCACTTAAGAGACTCGAAGTATAATGACATTGTGAGATGATCACGAGAAGCGTTTACATCTGTAAGAATAATAAAGGTGGCCGTGAGAAAAAAATGTGACATAGTAACGAAAATAAAAAGAAAAATTTTTTGAAAGTAATATTGGCCTCTTTAATTCTTAGGTATATGACTCTATTTTCTAGTATAATTGATAAAACGCTTTACTGTCTTTGGAAGAATAAATTGTTGGCTCGAAAAGTTTCTTTCGTACGAACGAACAATTTTTATTTCGAGATTCAAAAATCGGTGGACATGAAAGAACAAGTCGATATTTTAATAAGCGATCGAGCATTTATCGACTCTCGCAATAAATTTCTCAAACTATTTTAAAACGTCTATGACATCAATATATAAGAATTTTTTTAATGATAATGATCCGAAAATAATATCTTTTTATTACTATTCACATATACATATTATCTTATTTGTAAATCTTTAAATCTTTGCACGCGAATATGTCGAGTTTATCGAAAGATCGAGACAGTAAGTATTTACAGATAAGTATTACGTATAACGTATGTATTGAGGTACCAGTAGTTGAACAATCTCAAAGCAACACAAGAGTTTCCAAAATATTTGTAAATATAGTGATTTGCGAAATGGTAGTATGTACCGTGAAACAGTCAAAGTTTGTTACTTCTCTAATCTCGAGCGTTACCGCAAGCACGACGTTGTAGCGCTACGACGTTAGAGCGTCGCGATTTCTCCGATACCTCTCGTCATAAAAGTTAATGTCCTGTGTATGAAACAATCGAACGACTCTATCTTTCGACTGGCAGCATGTACATTTCCAAAGTTGAAAATCTCAATACAGAGCAGCACGGGTACCAAACCCGGCTTACCAAAACCACCCAATTCCTTAAGAAATTTTTGGCAGATACCATACAAAACCCAAGCTTCGAAGATGCCCAAGTATTTATAACAAGTCATTGAATTTCTTATTGCGTGAATTTTAAAAGGGAGGCAATAAGTCGTGACCGGAATCCAAAAATTATATCAGGTTGACATAGATCTGGTACTAGCAATGGTCAAATGAGTTAATGAACGCAACTTTCAAAATGGAATTGAAGACCACAATTCTTTATCTGCGTCTCTCTCCCACAACCACAGACATCAATTATCTTTTGACTTGAATGCATTAATTACGTGTTTTACAATAATTCCGGCAGTCACACAAGTGGCTACTCCGTTTCCCTTAAGATTTTCTCAATGGAGACCAAGAATTCTTTAACGCGCCACTCACAGGCAGCCGCGCCCAAGCCCCAGGCATTCTATGGAATCCAAATAAAGTCATCCGACATTTCCACGCGTTGACGCGTTACCAGAACTCAGAAGCGTATATCCTTCGTCGCTGATAAAGCCCAAAGAAATGACACGTTAATATTTCTAGACAGACTTATAACCAGCAGTCATGACTAATTGTAGACGAACAGACAACGTAAAGGGATTTGTACGATGTTTACAAAAATAACAATATTTAATAAAAATTTTATAACAAATTTTTTTAAACAAAAAATTAGAAAACAAACAAAAATAAAAATTTGCAAATTTTCATGCTACCAAGTTAATACCAATAAATTCTGTACTAGTCAAAACAAGCTTATCATCGCCGTTCAGCAAATTCCTTAAAGTATCATAGATATTTCGCCATACACTCCGCAAGTACCTGTATTGGTATTCAAAGAAGATGAGAGCCGATCGAACCTAAGTCAAATGACGGACGTTCCCCATGGGAGATTTGGAATAAAAGTAAAATAAAGAGGAGGTGGCTCTGGGGTGGAAGTAAGGGAAGGAATTAAGGGGCGTAGCTATAGCAACGAGAAAGAGATGCGGGGCCATTGCACTCGAGTCGAGCAAATCTGCACTCTTGCTAAACCAGCATCCATCCTTCATTGCTTGGTGGCTTTGGCTCCGCCGGTCCGCCTGGTTCAACGTGCGGCCCCGAGTTTTATGTTGTTGATTTTTCCTCCTCGGGGGTCGACGATGATCGCCCGACCGTGAACGGGCTTCTGAATTTCTCATGCGATTTTCTCTCTTTGGCACATCGCTTCAACCCGCTGACTTCTCTCCACGCCGTTCCTGCCTTACTTGCTCTGCCGTCTTTTCTTCCTCCCCGTATAGGCTTCTTCTTGTTCTGGTCTCTGTGTCGCAAAACTGACGCACGTACGAACGGCAAACGGCACCCGCTGCGCTTGAAAGCTGATGGAATCAATGTGGGATAAGGTGACAGTGGCAGGATGGATTTTCATCCAGATATAGATAAGGGTAGTCTTAGAGGATATACTTGGAGATAGAACCCCCCGTACTCTCTGTTTGGTATAGAAAATGGATGCTGCAGTTAGCGGCTAAAGAGATTGGCTGGATAAGCCCTAAGGATGAAAAGCTTGAGGAATAATAGTTTTGAATTTTTTAAATATTTTATATATATATATATATACTGTTTACTTTCTGATCATCAAATGGTTTACCGTTATGGTTATTGAATTTTATAGGAAATTTTAATCAGTGACAGGTTTACGTGAAAGTCGTTATATTGATCAAGCAAACGTACCCGGTTGCTGAATGAAACTTGCAAATGAGAGCGCGCACTTAGTAATTAGTCATAAAGGTGTGCAATTATTTATACGATTTGCGCTATAAATTAATAGCAAAATGCTTATAGGCTCATAGGTAATACTTATGGCGGTCGCCTTACAGGCTCGGGAAAGGTTAGTTCTAAGAGGTTCCCGGATATACCGGTTATAAATCTTAGTTATAAATGCAAAGCCATTACAGTCCAATGAAAATCAAAAGGAGTGTACATAGCAATGTCATTTATGATATTTTTCACGATACACTACTATCGTAGGCGCAAGAAGTGATCCAACCGACGAAAAGCTGAATCGCAAAAGTACTTTATACAGAAACAGTTGACCTACTATCCTTCCAAAAATACATGATAAATATTTCATTCGCCACTCATCTATTTTTACCCAATACTTCGTCAAACAAGATTCATCAGAGAATGATAATATGCCTGCGCAACTATATATTTTCGTCTCGTAACTATAACCATAGCACTTCATTTCATTTTACGTTGTACGAACTACAAAAAAAGTCGAAAATCCGTAACAACAAATATAAAGAATATTGATTGAAGCGCCTTTCCAGGATGTGCGGCAGGTTTTCGAACCAAAGCCCAGAGGAGTCGATCTGTTTGCCATCTGGCGGCACTTTGGCGTGTTACCTGGCCCAGCTAAATGCGTTACAGAGAACTGCAGTTTTCACGGTCGATAGTCAACACGAAGAATCCTACGGGGATAAATCACAGGATCAACGAAAGAGAAACTGCTTTCCTCTAGAGTGGAAAATATTCCTAGTAAGGTTGGTTATTGGTCGCAGATCGTTCGTTCGAAAATGAGAAGTTACGCACGGCCATCGATGCTGGGTAATTCATGACACAGCTGCCGCCATAAATCGTCTCTCAGTACGTATTCGTATAGCCTGGTTAATATTAACGAGTGCGAATCTGCATATAGTGGGTCGCCACGATGGGATATCTCGCGTAAGCGATCTTCCCAACCAGAGCATTCGCGAGGACAGCCTGTACGTCCCTGTAATTGGTGGCCAATTTATTTAAACGCGAGTTTAAAACTCGTTAGCGTTGAGCTGCCTACCTTACCGACTGGGAAACTTCGGCTACTGCTATAGCATCGCCTTAAGGACGGTTTACACGACCGTCGATGGAACACGATTGCTTCTTTATGTGGCAAGCTGTGTGTATATATATATACATATTCACGGCGATAATCATCAACAGAAATTCAGTGAGTGATCCTACCGCCACTTAAGGACATCGTTTTAAACTGTTATACGAGCGTAGGACACGAGTCTGAGCATTTTGCGACCGAATCGAAGAATTTACACGTGCTTAAAGACTTGCGGCTGACACGGTTTATTATATTAGCGCAAATAAGTATAACGATAATAGCGGCAGTTACTACTTTTTAAATTAATACTTTTTATTTTGTATAATTTAAGGTTTACGAAACACAGAAATTACATGGATAATGTCAAATAAATATCCATGGCAATAATGACCGCGAATTACAAATTCCAAAGTGCAAAGAACGCAAAAACTACCGGAAAAATATAAAATCGTCAAAATCATTTAAATGACACACAACCGCAAACTCGATATTAAGTAACAATTAAAAAATGTCTGTATCTGCGAAATCGCAAATTGCACGATATTTGCGAGCTTCAACATACAAACGTTCATTACGTGGAAGGCGTTAATCTTAACTGGAGCTTGTAAAATAAAATACGAAAGAAGCAGGCAAGTTTATTACTTGGAACCACCGGAGGGCGGTCTTACTTAACTGCACGGTAACTGATTATCCACATATTTTAATGCACGCCTCGGGTTTTATGCAAAGTGCAAAAGTAATCTCGCATCGAGCCAGACGTTAAAAAGCCGCGTGAAATGATGGACACACGTGCTCACCTGCTGCCTGGAAGCGAGCAAACATCATTGACTTCTCGAGAAAACACGAAAAACAGTGACAAAATTCTATCAGTAAAATAATCTACGATCTAATGCGAAACCGGTCAAATAGCCATTACCGGCCATATAGTCATTACACTGTTTACTTCTACTAGAGGCCGATTGCGCGCACGGATCCAGCTCCCGTAAACGATTAAAAAAATTATTCCATATGTTGTCATTTCTAAAATAACCGCAATCCGTCAAATTGACAGCCCGTCGTGATTATGCACACCAAACAGCAAATTCGCACGCATTGAACGACGTTAACGACGATCAAGCGGTATCGTGTAAAAGCGACAAAACGCTTTCGTGAAATTTTTCATATGTAGCCAATTGAATCTGACGTGAATCTTATACTAAAAATAAAGCACAGTAATAAAAGCAGCTGTGCAACTGCACTTTTACGTAAAGTGCATATCGCGGCAAGAATATCCAATTTGCATCACGTTTATCCCTACGCACGTACGACCTGTGGCAGATGGGCTACGTAAACCTATAGAATATTGATTGGTTCCCATAGGTAACAATATTTAGATACCTACTCATGCTCGTTTTACCGTACAAACTCTCAGTCTGTTTAACCGGTTGAACGTTTGATAATGATTTCTAGATATACCAGCATATAGGGATGCTTGTAGTCAGTTTCCTCGAACCATTCTTTATAATCACTCTAATTCTAACTGACCAAACCAGACAGGAAGGAGGTTACCGATCTTGATTAGTATATACTAATCTTTACTTGTCTGCATACTTTTCATATATTTCTTCTTCTCTTGGGTACAGTCGTACAAAAAAGGAGTTCGAAGGTCCGCATACCAAACCAAGGTACAAAGGTTCATTCTATATTAAGCAACGAGCACACAATGAAGATCATCGATGAAATAATAAAGTCAAGCGTATGTGAAAGGAGAATCATAAATGTGGATACATAAAAGATGCATGGGCTCGAATTCGATGGGTAGTAAAAGATGAGAACGAGAAGATCTTTTTTTCCAATTTTTTAAATCAACAAAAAATTTAATTTCCTAGGTCATAGTCTATTTATTTATACGTGTGGATGCATTGTCGCAGTACGTGCACGTAAATAACGAGTGCATTCTTTGCTTGCATGATTTATCCCATATTGGCAAATAATGGGTCAAAGACAGTAAAGTAATGTAACAATCGTGACTCGTGATGACTTGGATCTTATGCGAGGGGGCAAAGGGGATAATAACGGGTGGTTAGGAAGAACGGCCGAATGAATGAGTGAGTGGCATGTATATATCTACCTACGTGTAAACAAACAAGTATCAATGCATCTAAATTGAAACATAAAGCGGAATGAATGACCTCGTAAATACTTTGGAGCTAATGGTAGAGTCCGCACGAGCTATTGCTTTGCCGATCGTTACTTATGTTGGCTGCCGTGAACGCGCTTATACTGCCTTTTCGGAAATTTTATTATGCCCAGTTCACCTGGGAGGCATAATGGATACTTCAGTGAGAATAATAATTTCGAGTTTTCTGTTTTAAGTGACTCTGCCGTGAACAAATGACGAAAAAAATCTTGCGTCATCAATAAAAATTGCCCTCTATTTATCTACTGTATTCTATAATTATCTAAATACGTGAATAATATATCTGTAAAGTCTTACTTTAGTCGGTCGTAGATCGCAGTCCCAGGTCCATTGAAAATCCAGAAATTAACCTCCGCTACAGTATCCCTCGTTTCGCGAAAACAGACATATTCCTGAAATTAAAAAAAAAATTTGTTGTAAAAACAAAACATAAAAAAACAACACGACATGGACCCAGGTTCAATTTTCGTTTTAACCATACTACGACGTCATAACGAAAGAAGACTATTTGGAGTCGCTCACAAGAGTCGACATTGTAAATAATAGTAAATGCAACCATTGAAGCATAACGATCTTCAAAACGATTAAATAGTGAACGATTGATTCATACCCAAACAAAGACATGCTGTCCTTACGGGACACTGGTACTCTTTGTGCATTGACCGTCGGCCTGTCGCAAAGATATTCCAAAAGGGCAAGTAAAAGCCATGAATTGCGAATTGACAGGGATTTTTATGTTTATATACTCAGGAGGGCGTTTTACATTTACGGCACCGTAACACGTGAAGCACCGCCATCCCCTGGGAACCATCAGTGAACCGTTCGCAAGGCACTCTTGGCGAAGAAGCTAGAGGACAAGAAGAAAACAAGATCCCTCTGGTCTACGCCATTGCTAAATCGAGTGTAGGATCTTTGTATCGAGTAACGTGTTACGTAACAAAAGGTAGAGCGAGTGTTAATACCTATGGTGCGCGCAGCCGTAAGAAATCGGTCCCGGCGTACAATAATAATAACAACAACAGCACGATACACCATAAGTTAACTTTTACGCCGGCTTCCAGTGTATATGTGAAGTACACGACGTGGAATTTGCAATTCAAAAGTCCGCTATGTATAATGCGTTATAAATCGGCAGGGGAGCAGAGAGTCGAGAGTTGTTTTGCAAGAGAGTCTAGAGACGAGAGAGAAGCGAGAACAAAAAATAAAGAAGCAGAGAAAGGTTCGAGTGCGCGAGCGCACGTTTGGTAAATACGCGTTTGGTATAACTCCTGAATTTTTTCTCGATCAAGAGAATAATGAGATCATTGTTCCGCGAGATGGTATAGCCAGCTGTGCGCCTCGCTCTCTTGCTTTGCAATTGAGTGCACGACGTCATAGATAAAATAGCGTGTACGATACTCTCTTGGTCCCATAGAAGATTAGGTATGATACCGAGGTACTTCCTGGTTCCTGAGAATGCAGCAGACCATCTGCCACGGTAAAGTGACATGGAACATCTTTATCAATCGCGGAAACAATAGGAATTTGTAATAGTATTAATCTCGACTTCTGCACGTGGTCAGATACTGGATGTAACTATATATTCAAGAAATTATGAGACAAGAATTATTAATTTAGATTCGATGAATATATATAGGGTGTTTATGAAATATTAAATATAATCCCATAGTATATATACCATGTGTAACGGCTTATTGATTTGAAGATTCTTATTGATTTTCATTTTTGAAGTTTATAGCGGGTTTTTAGAAAGCTCCCCTCCCCTCTTTTCACTTCATAATAATAATTATCGTTATATCCCTGTATAGAGAGGGTAATTAGATCATTTGTTGATAAAAAGGGGTATAACGGCAGCTGCGTAACGATAAAATGGACATAGTCGCGTATAGCCTCAGCATCCCCTAAGGAGTCAAAGAGGGTTGATTCTAGATGTAAAGGGAGTAACAATCGTGGCTGGCGGCTCCCTTAATACAAAAGAAATGAAGAATGTCTTTATTAGACAGCAAGCTGAATCGAATTCGGTCCGCTTCCCATGGTGTTTCTTCTCATGCGATGCAACCACCATGATGATCTTCATCGTGGGTCTGGAGGGTCGGGAAGAGGGGGCCGATACCTAAGGAAATGGGAGTGACTACAGACTAGCTGGATTCCGTACCCTGGGACCCCATAGGACCCCATAGGAACTTGGCCCGCCTGCGGACCCTTCATCTTTTCTCACCGAAATATTTATGGGCCATCTTACTCGACATTCCTTTTATGGATGCTGTAAGGTCAAGGCTGGAGACATAACAACAAAAATAGATCCTCGGGGAAGATTCACTGGATCATTTATGTTTTTGTATCCAATATTCCTATTTATAAACATATAACAATCATAACAGTTCTTAACTATTACTATGGCACAGGCCATAGAATTTCCGGAAATGCTCAATTATTACCTATGTAATCATAATAAAATTACTGTTGCTCTATACCGATGATCCATTGTTACGTGTTTTCGTGTAATAGTAATGATTATGCTGTGAAATCTATTATTTTCGATCATCGTATTTTCTTTATCAGTGAACAAGTGGGAACTATCAATAAGTATACTCATGCGAAAAAAGATTGAAAAATGAATCCCCTTAAATTCTTATGAAACTAAGCTATCACTTACTTCAAGGGATACGGCAATGGCCGTTCACGAAACTTAGGAGTCATTTTCTCGACTCGTCGCTTAGATTTTCATCTCCCTTTAAACTATATTCAGCACAAGCAGTCCCCAAGTACTCGTACTCGAAATAAACGCAGGCGCAAGCTTTGAGCTTTGCTATTCCTGTCATGGCTTCCAGCGCATAGTGAGACGATGATAGCTCCGATGTTAAAGTATACTAAGATGTTCAAAAAAATATTCCACATATTATTTTTCAAAATCTATACCTACGAAGTTATTAAATTTTTCTACAAAACTATGCAATTCATTGATAAACGAAAACATTCAAAAACATCGAAGAAAACTTTAAGTAAATATGACGTTCAGTATGTATAATCTACTCCAAAAACATTGGGCTACTCTATAACACTGAAGAAGTCACCAGAAGCCGTCGGACGAAATGGCGGTGTATACCTCCTCTTTCACATAAGATCTATTCATAATTCTGTAACTCTCAATTAAGGCCAGCATCATTGTCACGCTCTAATTAAATTTAATTTCACGCACCGTCGCGTAACAAAAGAGATATCAGAATATACAATAAACAATCATGAAAAGTATCTGACATAAAAAAAATCGCACAAACTAATTATCCAATAATTTTACGAGCCTTGAAAATAAGGTCGATTCACATACATATACTCAATTGCGTAATCTAAGAAGTACCTACGATATACCAACACCCATGCTATCCACAGCATCATTAAAATTTGATATTTAAACAAGCATTTCAATTCACTCGCGCATGGCCAAATATGCATCTATTTATTTGGGTGCGTACGAGAAAAAATTCCAACTACGTGCAAAGCTACGATTGGCCAATGAAACAAAAAAAAAACACCAGCAAACTACGAGATAAAATTGCACGCGAGACAGCTTCATTTTTAAAAAGCGGCCTTTCGCTCGCCTCGTCCGCTTCCTCGTTATACGTTTTTATGGTCTCACGGACATATTTCGTCGTGTAAATTTGTACGCGATTTGTTATTCTTTTCATTTGTGTACATAGCTTTTATTAGATGTTCCTTTGCGAGGTCGTAATTCTTTTCTCTGCCGCTCAAGGAAAAGGCATCTTATCTTAGCTAGCATAGAGCTAAGCAAGAACCATAGACCACAACACCTCCAAGCAAGAATAAGCCTTATGCATTTATTTTTAAACAATAAGCCGAAGCACTCCTATCGCAATATTCGTACCGTTTACAGTATCGCAACATGGAGTAAGCCGCGCCGACTTAACTTGGAAACAGTCTAATCAGACTGAATGATATTTCCTGTACGTACTGTTAACTGGAATGGCCTTCATTCACTTTCTATAAACGAAAAAAATATCAAACACTATTTCATTGCGTAACTAAAATAATAATATTACGGATTTTTGAATTTTTTTTTAGTAACATTATAACGTGAGAATTAAGTTGAACTAAATTTTTTTTTGTAATTTCTACATAAAATTGGTATTTTGATATTTAAAATTGAATACTAAAAAATGTAGGGTACTTGAAGCTGTAGTATCTGAGTACCTGAATGGAGGAAGTGTCGTTTGTTATAGTCAGTGAATCTATATCTACAGTTATTTCATGCTCAGCATTGCACTAGATAGCAGTCCCTTCGCATCCATAGTTCATGTCCATATAACCAGCAACGTACACGCATTGCTTACCAGAGGATCCTATCTAAATGGCATTCCGACAAAGAGTAGTGTCTCCGCGTCACGAAACGTTTTAGTATTGTGTACCGTACCTATTATTGAGAGAGAAACAGATGAGTGAGACTACAGTATTAATATATAAAAATTACCTATCCTAACCAGAAAATATGAAAGATCGAACAACGGGTTTGGAAAAACAATCATTGTTGATCTAATTTGAAAATCATTGAATAACGTATAAACATTCTTTAAAAATAATAAGTGCAGTATATGAGGAGCCATGTAGATGGGCACATAAGTGTTATCTGTAAACGAATCTCGAACGATGAAAAAGTGCGTCGCAAATCTGAAACAAGCTCGAGGAACCCGATTATCGCCGGAAGTCAATGGCCTTCCTTCTTTGTCTCGTATCAGCAGCAATCTCTCTCTCTCTCTCTCTCTCTCTCTCTCTCACTCTTTACCTCTCGGCATGAAGATAGTATCGGCGTTATATGTTTTGTATTATATTTCTCAGAGGTGCTCGGCTGCTCAGCCGAACACGCCACCATAGCTCGCTGCTACGAGCCATAAGTAATGACTCCTTAAATTGTGACTATCTTATCTCCGGTTATACTTAGCGCGTAGATTTATGTGGGTGACCATGAAATATCTTGGTGTCTCCTGTCGTGGGTCATTAACCGCACGCTGGAGCTTTCGAAGCAGCCATCTTGGATTGTTGGGCCAGGATTGGATTTTCATTGAGCCTCGATCAATTGATACCCAAGAACTTTTAGAGATGCCTATATGTTAATTCTGATAAGCGATAAATATTTTTTTTTCTTTTTTAAATAAAGCTCCAGCTATGTCTTCACTAATTAGACTTATAGAGTATTAATGAGAACTATTGATTGGTTGCATCTTTTGCGACGTCTGGCGCCAGAATCTTCTTATTATCGAAAGTCATAAAGTTCCGTGATAATTCCATAAATTGGCAGGGCGAAAAATGATAAGACGTGTAAAGGTTCACTGTTAGTGATAATAACGCGAGTTACAGCGACAGAAAGTGTAAGTTTTCCTTAGTTTGTATAAGCTTGAAAAGTAACAAGGTCTCCAGACGGTGTTTGAAAGTCAATCGGCAGCAGGTATGCCAATTGAAGGCAGCAGACGTACCACAGTGTTTGGAGTAAACCGCTGCAGGTGGTACGCCTACCTAATTCCCTAATCCTCTATGCAAATCGGTATCATTAGCACTTCTCTTATTGCGGTAACCTAAACCCACCATAACAACGGTCAAGTAACTCCATAGGAATCCTCGGCAGGAGTCCATTGCAATACGCCCTGTAATTTCTCCAAACTTCACCGACCATAACGAAAAATAAGGTATGTCAGAAAAAAATCTCAATTTCAAACTTATAAACATTCCACTGCTATCGATTCCTATTCAGAACCCATTGGAAAATCCACATGTTTAACTAAAGCCAATGTAGTATGCAAAATAGCATGCACGTCTCCCGCCAAAATTCGACTTGTAAATTCCTAGTCATTAGTCGATCTAACATTGCGGCAACTAATCCAGAATTAAAAGCCAACCCGATGTACATACGTATTCGGCCTTATCTGAAACTGCTAGAGAAATTTACATATTACAAGGACCTCACTGTGAACACTGAACAACTAAATAAAAATGCAATAACTGATTACCGCAAGCCATACTACAGTTACCTATCATGGACTGAAAAAAAATATTGCATATCGGAGTACACACATACTATAGCGATGTAATAATTACTTTGATCCCATTAAGGGCGCATTTAACGCGACTCGAGGTTTAGAGGATTCATGATTCTCCCTGTAAGGGTAACCCCTTTATATTATCGAGTACAAGGCGATAAATAATGATTCAGATTAAGGACAAACCCACGCACGTTAGTGCGTACATTTACGATGCCACCACTACTGATCTATACGTATAATAGGACTTTTTAATGCATTAAATAAACAAAAGATATAGGAAAACTTTTTTGACCGGATTACATACTCCTATCTATATATGTATATCTGCACGTTCTCCAGTGTACTTATACATGTACCTAGGTAGGCATGTCCGGGTACGAGACGATGCTTCGAATTCTTTTTGATCCGCGAGATATGCAAACAAAATAAACTGCACGTGGATTCGTGCTTGGGAATAGGAAAGAGCAAGTTTGCAAGACTGTACATGGCTTGCCATTGATTCGTAAATTTATACAGGTGTGCCGTACAACGAAAGCCGCGTTTCGGTTAAAGGGTCACATACCTTTCTCGGCACCAAAAAGTAGTCAATGTTTGTCGAGTGACTAAAGAAAAGCTATGTGACCCCTTAAACTACGTGATTAATGCTTGTATTTATAGAAATTGATTTTCTTTTTTTCGCCAGAGACTAATATTAGAGAACGAGTTTGGCTGGGGATATATATAAAACTTTTGGAGGTTTCTGTACAAAATTTCTAACCTGGGTGATCATTGACAAAAAATGCATGCTACGTATCGACCGTATACACTTCAGGTACTTCTTGCACAGCAACGGTATTGGTACCTGACATTGCTTTCGTACCGTTTAAATATAGTACGTAACGGATAGTTACCTAGTAGCAACACTAAGTTCCTTTTGAAATGTAAATAAGTTTCCGCGATGGGAATATAGAATTAACTATCGTCATTTGTTACTCGAACGATTCCCTGCGATCCATACGCAAACCGATAACACCAAACATACCGCAATGTAACGGAGTTCAAAGTGCGCACAAAACAATCAGAACCTAATGATATCTGAATAATACAAAGTGATAATAAATCCTTCCAACAAAATAGCACATCAATGATTCAAAATAATACATCCCTATAACAATTTCAACTAACTCTACTAATGCTATAAACAATATTTAACTTATAATTAGTTACAAAAAATATGTCTTACAACTTCACTTATATTAATTTCAAACCAAAAAAATCTGATCCCTAGGGAAATTCTCAGAGCATCTCTTAGGCTACCCTTATCCATCTGATCCCACTTGAACCTAACCCTTTCCCAAAACATTGTACGACTAACTCAAGAACAGAACACAAGTGAAATTAAACAGGGAATCCGCACTCGGTTCAAAGACCAAACGTAAACAAAGCCATGAGTTCACAAAACCTACTAGAAATATCAATACAGAAATAAAGTATTACGTATATTTACGGAAAGTCATACACTTTACGTGAATAAAGGTAAATGGTATGCTCCCTACAGAGAGTATATATTACGTGGGTTGGTAAGAATTTCATCAAGTGGGTTCATCAGGGCCAAGAAGACTCGTAGAATGCGCTCGATCTAAAGAAATGCCGAGTCTCAGCAGAACCCAGCCAAGACGCCGCAGCGAGACGGCAAAAACACGTTCCGTCTCTCCTTCCCAAACTCCATATACCTTATTTCAGAACTCTTGAGCTTGCTAGCGAGGATGGTGAAGCAGTCAGTGAGCTCACCAACTCATCCTCTCACCACAATCCATTCTCTCCATTCTCCACCCTTTCCATGAGTTTCTTATATTCTTTTAGACCCGACTTCTCGTCACATCCCCTTTTGTGTGTATATATATATATGTATATATATATATATATATGCTACTTATATGTATATCACTGCTCAAATACAAGACTACACCAGGGACTCGGAGTTAAGCTCTTAGGGCAAGCCCACCGCTCTCCCACTGATTAATATCCAGATCCACTCCGAGAGATAGTTCTTGTTTGGATGAAGCAATTCCAGCCGGTTTTTCTGACGATATCTCGCGCCACTATGCGATCTCATGCCTGCTTACCTTATACCTACCTACCGACTTACCTACCTACTAACTATTTATCTGGCTACCTCTAGCTGCTTAGCTATCTGGCTACGTGTAGCCAATGTAGCGACGTTGAGTCGACCATTTTTATTCACCCGGGTGACCTCTCTTACGGCTATGCTATTGTCGTGCTAAGTTTGCCTAGGGGGGATGTGCTTGGGTCTTGGTTGCATACATATAAAATGGTAGCTGCTACGGGGAAAGGGATTGTTGCGATTAGAATCTTATTATTGGTTTTATTGCTTATTTTCCTTACTGTCATTGAGTGATTGTTGTTTTATAGATTTTCATATTGCGCTTTTGATACAGTGTTGCTATATGTGCACTATTATTGATTCTATGATATTATTTTTTAAATGTTTATATTTTACTAGATATTGTGATTAGTTGAAGACATTTTATTTATTGTTAGTAGACTCTTAAGATTCATGTACGATTTGTGCATATGGGTTCGTAATATTGCTTGGAAACTTTCATGCGCGTAGGCAAAGTACATTTATAAAATTTGGGTAATATAACGTCACACGTATAGATCCGAATTTTGGATTTTGAATAAAATTTCATAAACATGATTTTTTTTCTATATAATAATATACAACTTGCCGGGGCAATAAAGCGTTCCAAAAGCTATAAAAAGGTGATTAAAAGATCGTCGAGCGAGAATATAAGATTTTACAGATTTTAAATGTTACAGTCAGTGGCATGAGGCACCACTTACGAGAATATAAAAATAAATATAAAAATAAATGATTGTCAAATAAATCATGTGCCTCAGATATCATAATGGTCATAGTTGTCGTCACCCTCCTCCGTATGGATTAAGTGAGCAAACGTTATTTAAGATTACCGATATTGATAAACTTCGTTGTCGGCGACTGATAAAAGGTTTAAAGAGCAAACGTCGAAGAACTTTAATGTTAAAATCTTTGATTATCATTACAAGAGAACAAAGACTTTCGATTGGTTTCTCCAAGAAAAATACTGCCAACGAAGAAACATCCGGAGACGTATCGACAGATGCAATACGAACAATCCCCTACTTGATGCCAATAATCGAAAATGGCACCGTGCCAAGGTAAACCGTATCCCAGTAGCAATTCTCGTGAGCGGTTACAATAGCATGACAAACTTATGTATTCCCTTTAAGTCATCAAAATTGATTGAAAACTCAAATAAAAAAAAGGCCAATATAAAAACAATATGTATATGTTGGCTATTCATATAACCTGATACGTCTATCGTGTATTGTTTTGAATACTTTACCGAGTATGATACGTGTCTCAACTTCGATTGTTATTTAGAATAAAAGGAATTAAAATCTAAAAGAATTCAATGCGTTACGAAAATTTGTAACATGAGAAATACCTGAATGGTGACGTCAGGGATGCCGGTAGGCTGGCAAGCGTGGCCCGTTGCTAGGGTTGCCGGATTGACTCCCGTGGTGCATCGTGATGCCAAGATGGCCGCGTTCCTGGGCGTGGCCACACTTGAAACGTAAGTTTCATTTTCACGTCTTGTCAGTAATTTCACGCTTTTTCTGATATTGTTCAGGGCTACTCACTCGCGGGAAGGATCACCAGGTTACTTTTAGAACTTCCACATCGGCCACCAGACTCACGGCGAAGGGTTGCGACGTGGACGCCGCTGCCGCTCCGCGGCCATCTTGATATCCCCTCTCGAGCTGGCTGCTACATCTGTCAGCCTCCAGTGTTTCTGTTTCTCCTTCGTTCTGATCTCTTCGTCGTACACATGGGATATTACGAATGGCGCGTTCTCGCCTTTCTGAAATTTTCAAACAGTGTTTTGGTGGAAATTACTGTGTGATATGTGAGTCAATCTATGTGGGAATCTGAAATCTTCAAGAATTTTATGGTTAAATATTACTAGGCGCATAGCGGTGTGGATTGTTTAGCAGTTGCACAGATTTGTTTGACTTACATTGTACGTCCTAGAATTATTTATATTTATTGGTTAGTACTTCGGTCAAATAAAATTTGTCTATTTCTAAGTAGATTACGAGTATATAGGACTAATGGTGGACACTGGGAAAAATCAATACACCACTTTCGTGCTGTTGCCTTAATGACTGTATAGCTCTTGCGTATATTTATACATTAGAAGTATATTTATTAGTAAAATAATATGCGATAAGTAATTAAAATAGTGAGAATATATAATGTAGGTCATTAACGCAGTATATGTATATTACTTTTAGTAATCTATACGGTACATCTATATGAACGTTTCATGTCAATAGCCTGGCGCTAAAGTTTTCCTCAAGAAAACAAAAATTATCAGTAAACCGTCTGTGTTCCTGCACTTGGAACGTCTTCCCAATAAATATCGACCCCCAAAGAGAAGCATATTTCGAATTCTACCCACCCAGTTCGAATCAATTCCGTGAGTTTCGTGACCTGTTTTTAAATAGCATCCAAAAATACGTAATATTCTGTCGTGGAAAGTTGAAAAGAAGAACGTAGTACCGGATCCTCAGTGATTCTTCCAGAAGCTTCCCACATTTCGTCATAAAAATCGGTTGAATTTCAATACAGACCCGAAATATTTTAAAAGATTTCAAAATAATGCAACGTATTTATACATATACCGAGCCAGTAAAATTTCTTTTGCTAGATTAAAAATTTCTAAAATAAAAATCACGTCTTCCTTTAAACTATTACTAAAATGTATAGTACGCACTGGTAGAGTACTGACTACTCTAAATTTCGAAGACAATATCAAGAACTATAGATAACCTCCTTTCAGGAAAAATGCCATACAGGAGACTTAGACTGTCGACGCTTTGTTGAAATTTCGAGGGCAAAGTAGAAAAAAAAACTGGGGGACCTAGACAACACAAAATTACTAGACCGAGAACGTAGTGTTAGGAAAAAGAATATCCATAGAGATCCCTACCATACAACGTAACTACACGTCTACCCCTCCACCGTCCGCGTGGCGCCGTGCGCGTTTCCAATGGTCCAACGTCCGTTCCCGAGCCTCGTGTCGCCAGCATGAAAGCGAGATTTGTCGAAGTGTTGACAAACGCACGGTCGCGGAACGGCGTCTTTCCGAAAAGTCTGTGATGATTGTCGCGTGCGCGCGGCCCTGGTTAAAAATAATTCCAGTAAGTGAAAACGGAGTTGCACAGTGGGTGTGTGATTCAGTGAGGGAGCAAGATTGGAGGGCCGGAGAGAGACCCAGTTAGAGGAGAGAGGGCCGCGACACGTCGAGACGAGCTTCTATCGCGTCTCCTGGCCACCTTGTGTGGTGGGGTAACAGAGGGCGGCCATTTTGCCTTCCTACTCCATCACCACGCCGTGTCTTGTCCGTGGCCTGCGCACTCGACCGCCTCTTTTGTTTCTTCGGTTTCTATCTCTTCTTATTATATTCTGCTTTCTCTTGTCATTTTTTTATGCTCTTCTGCTTCTTGTTTTTCTCTTGACACGTGCCGATGCTCCGATGCGACCCGGCAAAATGCCACGAATTTGAACTTTTCTTCGTGCACTATTTAATGCTTTTGTTCTTTGAAATGAGCTCGGTATAACCGGTTTGTGGCGGTGGTGCAGAAAGGAATAAAGTGCATAGAAACTTCAGAGAGAAAATAACAAAGTATACTGTACCGGAGGGAAGATTTTTTTTCATTCCAATTTTCATAAAAACCGACCATTTTTGGAAGCTTTATGCGAGCTCCTTAGTTCAAAATTCTTTTTATATCATGACAAATCAATTAACAGATTATATATAACAAACTTGGGTTAAAAATCTCTACGAATTTTCAGCTTGATCTTAAAACACTAGTGTATAAGATGATAACTATAAAAACGAATGTCGATCTCGTGCAAAATGAATAGTCAGTCATATTGACTTTTTTAAATTACGCATGCACAGTCCACACATTAGATAACATCAGGACTCACATATATTATTGTACAACCATTTACTATCACGTGTACCCTGTGCTAGTTAAATTATCAAGAGCGTAATGCCACAGTCATAGGATTTGTCAGGACTAAATTTCCATGAACACGCAACATTTCTAGAAACACAAGCTCTACGTTCAATGGACATACCGTGAAGCCCCAATAAATCTGCGCTACATGTAGTCCTTAGTTTCAAAGAATTCCCAAAACTGATTAGTTCAAAGAAAAACGTATTTCCTCTAGAACAAATTTCTAATTCATTCAGTATCGTTCGCCCCATTAGTATGGATACTTAAGTAAGACCTATTATCAGGATGGTCTACGTGAGCTATCTATTGCCTGAGTTGTTTCCAATCTATTTTACATAATTTTATAGGAAAGATATCCCATGTTTCGAAATCTCATTGGACGACACATTTAATTTCTGTAATTGTAAAAAAAACTCAAAACTCCATGATCGTACCTCCTCTTCAAACGTAATAAACTACTAAAGTCACATGGCTGAATACGATAGAATGGTTTTCAATGGACTCGATAGCTTCGGTGCTATTGGTCCGTGGGACTATAGTCGCCGGCCATTTTCTAATTTGAATGAAACGTTCATTGGAAATGGACTAACGATCTTGAAATGCACTTTTAAAATACTTTAAGCTAGATGGTAGAAATTTGTATGCACATATATATATATACATATAAAAATATTGTTTGCTCCAAATTGAAAAGACATTATAATTTGATATCCAAAATTCTATTAAATACCAATATAATGACACTAGCGAAAGCCGATTATTTAAACGTATAATATCGATTACAACGTGACGCAATCAAAACTCGGAGTGCGTTCAAACGATAACGCAACATTTATTATGCGCTAGATAGAATAATGGTATATCGTGCCAGTATTAATTTATTCCATCATGGAAGCTCGCTACTGTAAATTGGATTCGTGACGTATCGGTTACGAGAACGGATAATTCGATGAGCATTGCAAATAATTAATAAACAATATAATCAAGCACTATTTCTCAAATAACCCTCAAACCATATACCAGATTATTGATCAATAATCGTAAATCAATTTCTAAAAAAAAATGACTCAATTTCCTATCAAGTTCGATCAATAACTATATGTCATCATACGAGTAAATCAATAAATACTATGTGTAAATATGTATGTTTATACCCGAAGTAATATTCAAATGAATTAATTTCATCCCGACTTTCCAATAAACAAAACCGGTCCCAGCATCAGCCTGACACGCAAATCAGCCATTATCCATATCGAGAAAATAAGAGGACAAAGTAAAAAAAAAACAGTAAACTTCAGCAAAAGTCGATGTGGTATTTCTAATCTTAAGCAACAGTGTTGCTAAGTGCTCCGTCTCGTATGAATCTTGTGTACAACTAGACGCTCGCGTTCATCATGGCCGTCTCTCCATTAACCCACGACAGCGTTACCGCTCTCAGACTTACTGCATATTGATCCCATCAATCTGATTCCCCCATGATCCTCTTTGGCGCCGCTCACGAGTCTTGACTCCTGGGGCAAACCGTGGTATAACCTAACGGAGTGAAACTTCCTCCCTTTCGCATCGTTTTATAACATCCTCATATATATAACTTCGACTGTATTCGCACCCTCTTTCTCTTACCTTCTTCTTCACTACGGTATGTCGATATATGTATAATATATATATGTATTTATATCGTCACAGTATATATAGGTATATTTCAATTTGAGGCATGCGAAAGAGCACCGCGAGTCTTGAATGTACGCTTAAAACGCATAAAGTGCCAGGTAAGTATCCACTTCGGGACTTCACACGGCACGCCTGAACCTCCTACGGGGGCCTCTCGACCGCCCAATAAAAGTTGTCTTTGCCTGATAGCCGACTAAATCGTCCTGCCAACCCCCTAATGCGTCATTACTGTCTCGCTTTACGGTTGGCTCGTATCATTTCACTTAGGTATATTGATATGGCAACGAGTTCCCGACCTCGTCCAACGCAAACGACATGCTTCCTTTAAATGCTCGAGGTATCCGTGTTTACACCTATATTAAAGACACTGGGCTATATACCTTTACTTTATAGCGTCAAATGATTTTTGATATTTGCCGACGGTCATTGAAAAGGCGTTAAGACGAATGCTTTTAGCGGTACGCGTAGTCGACTGGGATTTTTTGGAATTAATTGGCTTTGGAGGGATCATTATAAATTTTGTTGTCAAAGGGGTGACTCGATTTTTATGAGAAACTATGAGGGTTGTTACGCGACTTGTTATTGAGTGGGTTTTTTTTTAGTACTTTGCGGAACGATTTTTGACGTGCTGGATTTTCATAGTTCTTTGGGTGTATGCATGAATGAATAATGATACGTAAATACCGGATAGTTTTAAGCTGACTTTACTGTGTTATTTATTCCGTGGCTGTAGACATGACAAAAGTCGGAGTTAACGAATGCGATGAGAGTAAATAAGTTAGGCGACACGCGCCCAACACCGTTTGTGAATTTGTTTTGACGACGTGTAGCAATCATTTGTTTAATATTATGTGACTTTGTCTTTTAGAGTTGACAATGTAATACATTTTGCTTTTTATTAGTGTGGCTTAATCGAATGCCTAAGATATACTAAATTTATAAAATGACGTAATTAACGTTAGGGACTATTTCTTAATAAAAAATTTGATATGATTTACATATATATACGAAATTTGGCAATTTAAAAAAAATTAATTCAAAATGAGTTGTAATATAGTAAACAGATTAGTATTGTTTTACAGTTTAACTTTTTACGCAGACTTTAAAGGTACCGCAAGTAATTTGATCTATGGCCAATGAATTCAATGGATCTCAGGTTTCTTGTTCTGTAAGTATACGGTACAAAGATCGTTAAGGCCTATTACAACTTAAAACATAGATAAATCAAGGTAAAATTACCAAATAACTATAAAAGTCTGCCGTATACTCTAGCGACGGAAGTTCCGTTTATTCAGATTTCAGTAACTACTAATCTCGACTATAGAATATGACTACCAATAAAACGCTAAAATATTTACCAAAATTCTTTACGGTTTTTAATTTTCGAAAATTTCCAAAGATATAAGTACGATGCGTAATCCATAAAAATACTTGGAGCTTTTCAAAAACCCGTTCAAGACACCCCGTGCAGGAAGTGTCCCGACTTGTAAAATGTCCCATACGAAACACTCCGTGCAGTCCAATAGAGAAACTTCGCGATATCTACCAGAGAAAAGTTTGGTCAATCTTACCTCTGCGGAAAGTAGTTCTCCGTGGAAGTGAAGACGGTGATGTTTGCGGAACGGTCAAGAGCAAACTAACAGTCGAGTTAACCCCACTAGTATAGCTCCCTGCAACCCGAGCATCGTCCTTCAGGGGTAAAAGAGGAAGAAAAAGGAAAAAAAAAGTGCGTTACATCGGAAAGAAAAAAATAGGGGTCCTAAAGTAGGTATTTGTGGCGTTCACGAGGTCACACAGTGCGAATGCAGTGAAGAAGACCTGGTCGTCGCGAAGTCACCGCGTCCCGACGCTTACCGACGGCACGACGAGACCTGCCGAGGATCCTCGTGGCTGTGTAACATAGGCCAGTTTGCCTTTTACCCTCGTTATATGACCCTTTACGGGTAGGTACTCCTGCCATAAACATCCCCGTAGTCACCCCGTTAAATGGTTTTTTTTTATGCTAAAACGCTCGTTTTTAACAACCCTTGAGACCTCGACCGAGTCCGCTGTTGACGAGAAGGAGGGAAAAGGGAAAGAAAGAAAAAAAGCCGCACTATTGCAGGAAACGCCGAGGCGCGGGCATTCTTTTCTCGGTTTTTACGGTCAGCCTTGAAATTCTTCGCAATTTCGTTTTTTTTCTCTCCTTTTTTTAAAAAGTCTTTTTGTGGCCTGTCTATGGATGGAGGAGAATACGAGAGACGGAAGGGTACGTGCTGCTTCGTTTTAAGGCCTTTGCGAAACCTTGGAAGCCCTCCGTGGCTCGCTTCGTCTTTTCTTACGAAAATCACCGCGACCGTGACTGTTACACCGTAACAGATAAATTGGTAAAACAGGTAAAACCTGAAGCGTAACGTAAAAAAATGGTATAGTTATCGTTAGATACTCACGGATCACCAAGTTTCGTATCGTGTAAACATTCTAGCACTGTCCCTTATATCATAATACGCGTTCTGTAGAATCCTACCCATAATTCATGCACTTGAGTGTATCCGCTTCATTATCAGAAGAGAAACTTTCATTGATAGAGAGCGCATTGCACCGCATTCGGACGATAAATACTGTTCGTTAACGTTCGCAGTATGTTATCGTGAATTATTGACGTATAATTGGCCAAGAAAACGAGGCAATCATTGCGCGTTATTTACACGCGAATCGAAGTAAATCTTTATGCAGTTCCAAGCACAAATTGAGATATCCATCCGCGTTTGACAGACAAACGAGACAGATCATATAACTGCACGTGCGTGACGAGAATGACAAACGATTAGAATAAATTGTTACGTCAACTTTGAATAAAATAAACGATCGTCAGTGATTTGCTCAGACATAAGAGTACTTTCCCTCTTAAATTTTTACATATTCCTCTACGTCCACAGATAAATCAATTGTCAGTCGAATACACGTACAAATATTTTATCCCGATAAAAATTTCGTTTACTCCATACTTTACTTCTGATATGATAAAAATTGATTTTTGAATAAAAAAAAAATATAAATAAATAAACGGACAAGTGCCAATAAAAATTTGAAACTTTTATTACAAGTATTTATTTATTTTTTTGCAGATCAATTTCATTTCTCACAGTGCAGTGTTGTATCTAGATAGAAATGATAGGTAAATAGATAACGATACAGATAGGTAGAGCTCAGTATGCTTTGCATGGCCGTTCGCAATTCCAGGGTGGAGCTTTCTGCGCGTGGTCCATAACACGCGGCAGTAACTAACGGGATTGCGTTGGGCTATGCGCTCACCATGGTCCATACAGCGTAGAATATGGGGAATCTATGGGCTCATATCCACTGGCAAACTGTACACTAGCCAAATGGACGCGGCAATAACGGCCCGTTAACGCTAATTCGCGGAATTCTGATTGACGACGGCCACAATGCCACACAGGGTGCGGATGCGGGTTCGAGCTCAGCCGAGCTGCGAATCCCGAACGCAAGCTCAAATACCACCCCCGTACAAAAGCCCCTACGCTCTGCCTCCGCCTCCCCCCAAACTCCCCTCAACCCATGTCATGACGTAGCTCGTGTAATGGGGTGACGATCGGACTAGTCGGAGCCGACTCGAATGCCGGCCGCCCTCGATCTATATCGTCTTTCTCTCTCGTACCCTTCCCCAGATGATTTATATCATCCCAAATCCCTTGCTCGGCACCCTACAACCCTCTACTAACCACCATGTTTCATCGTTTCTGGACCACGTCAACCCTCTACCGTCCTATAGGATCCATACCTGCCTCACAACATGGAGATTTCTTTAAAAAATGTCTTAGCGGCCATATTGTCAATTTACTCATAGCTTCTGTAAATTTTTTTTTATCGTGGAATATGACGTCACAAATCATTATTTATTAGAAATTTTTAATGACGATTTTTAGTGTAGGAATGATGCTGCATTTTCTCGTCTGGTGTACAGATGGTCGATATATATTTGTAAGCGTACTTATCCTTAGTGCGCGGTATTATCGATTTATTGGCAATGAGGATTATTCTTTTTTAAACGATGAGGTCATCATTCTAAGTGAATTCCCGGACGAGCTATGTCGTAACAAACATTGCGTGTGTAGGAGCCTTCCAATTAAAGTCGCACGTTTAACTGCAATTTTGCCGCTTATTTATAGATATACACTCATCACGCACGCTTTAGCTGGTTCATGATCACCCTTGTATAAACGGACCCAGTCGTTGTTGGAATTCTGGAAAATACACGGCGCAAAGGGCGTGCATGAATTTAGTTGTTTCTACCATGGCATAACTATCATTGCAATGGCTGAGTACACGCGAATCTAGTGCGCGGGAAGAATTTTGCATTTGAAGGAAAGTTCACATAATAATTAATATCCATATACGTAATCGTTGAAAATTCAAAGATTGCATGAAAAACTCAATGTAGTAAGTGCATTTTCTTAGGAGGGTGGATGCCGTAAGGAATTATTGCATTCCACGTATACCGTAGTAAGGCGCCAAATTTTATAGCTTAGTTTACTTCCAAGTTTCTCTTCCTCTTTTTTCTGCTTTCTTTGCCACTGTAAAACCATCGACCGAATTTGACCTGCGAAGATAATGCAACGATGGTGCAGTATTGTAATAAATGGGAAAAAATGCAGGCGGTGCAAGGAACTTTTATTTAACGAGTAGGCAGGCGAGTTGAGTTAGGGCCAAAAATAAAGGAAAGTGAAGACTCGCTGGACCAGTTCGCCATCTTGATATCACGAAGATCCCGCCGGTATGCGCGGACCTCAGCGTTAGGCTTGCCTTCGCGTTAAACTTAAACGCAGTTTCTTAATTTTTATAACGATATTATGTAACTCGGCCAAACTTCTATTCTGTTTACTAGTTAGACAAATATTTTGATACGCTACGGTGCTACAGGTGTCCATTAATACCTTATATCTGAAAGCATAGATAATTTTACAGACACTTAAATTTCATTCAATTATTGAATACTATAGTATACGTAATACTATACTATACCTATAGGTAATAGTTTATCTAAGCATCTTGTAGTGTGAATTACATAATAGCCATAATAATAATCACAGCAGGCTATTATAAAAAAAAAATTATACTTTCGGAAATGGTCTGCTTATTTTTTTAAAGGCTCAAGTCGTATTTTTCAATCGTTTACACGACGTCGTAAACAAATGCCATGAGCAATATTTCAGTAAGGATTGAACTATATATTTTTATTGAATATCAGACTATCAAAGAATTTCGACGCCAGTCCATATACCATATATATTACGATGCTACCACTACCGATTAAATGGATATTGGATAATTATTGTGTATCGATATACTGTTTCAGAATTGATAAAAGTTTTTGTATAATTAAAAAAAAAGGTTTAATCGACATAATGGAATTACTTTCTAAAGACACTTTGGCGGATCCACAAAAATCATATTTATTTGACCACACTCGTATCATAACCAGCCATTTTGGGATTGCCGCCGGCTGCAGATTAGGAGCCTGAATATCTAGGGTGAACTACACCCCTAAAGCGAAATACAGCCGGATAAGAGACCGGACTCAATTAAAACACTAATAACAAGGCCTCAACCGACGAAACGAATCCCTTCGCGAGCATAAGCGCGCGTAACTTGTTAACTGGTCACGTCGCGTGTTGCATACTACATTTATGAAGTGGCTGTATACATTTTTCTACCGTAAAATCGAAATTCCCGCTCGCGTATCCCCATTTCCGTTTTTCAATGGCGAAAATCCCGTTGTCCTTTATGGTAACGTCAACGAACCTTGTTCCTTTCCAATTAATATACTTGCCGTTCTTAAATTATCGTTATAGCGACGTTTTTGACAGATGAGACATCGGACTCTCTTTGCATGTACTCCACTTTAGGCAAATCAGGGTCGTGAGCGTGACTTCAATGAGAATGGCTCTTGAGGCTGATGTTTGGTGTGTAAAAGAAAAACTACAAGAGCGAAACACAAGCAAAAACCTGTTAGGTAAAATCGAATAAAAATTTTGACAAATTTAACTGGCCAAATCAGACGCGATATTAAGTTGGTCACAGCCATGTTACGGGGCTAAAAACTACCTTTGTTTACACAAGGGTTATTTGACATAGATTCTCGCAATTTATAATAAATATAGGATGGGACATGAATGTTAAAATACTATTAGACGTTTTTTTATAACCTTCTTTATGTTTTTAAATTATTGCCTGGTTATTAAAAAATGTTTATGATAATATATAGAGAAATATATTCTTACGTACACTTGTGAAGTCGTTCTGTCGCGCTTTAATAGCAAACTTAACGCTTAATGTATAACGGGTTTACAGTAGCTTAGGTAGACTGAGATTTGGGTGGCTTATTAACATTTGCCTCCTTTTAGCGTCAGCGTCGGGGCCGGGTGCGGGCAAATTACGCATTTTATGAACTTCGAAACGACCCATAACGCTCACACAAATGTCACTCGACAACCACTCTGGCAGAGTGTATAGCCCTATGGCCTATACAACATAGCATTTCCCTGACTCCTGACCCCACATCGTACCTACCTTAAAGCTTTATCCACGTACGCAATACACACGTTTTCGTTCCTACCTAAGAATAGGTCTACAGATCGTTTCAGAGGTAACAGCCCACCCCCTTAAACCTACTATTGGCCATATTAAGAACTATACTATACGTACTCGTAAAATGATCTCTGAGTGCGTCATCATGTGTCTAAAAAAATTAATGAAAATTCTGCCTTTTAATTGTTTCTTTCCAGAAAGCTCAATCTCTGCAAAAATATTCCAGGAATCGTTTCAAATTCAAAAGGGCAAGCCGACTTGCGGTCTTATTGCTGAAACATCACGTAAACGTGATACGGGATTGGTTGGGCAGATAGAGTTAGGTGCATGGTAAGATTCTCAAGCAGATAAGAGGGAGAAAATCAGCGGTGCACGTGCAAGCCCCTACAGTCCGTGCATCGTACTTCTTGTTGTGCGTTTGGTTCCTACGTTTCTCGAATGCATTAATCACCCGGGTATAAGGCATGCAATGTCGAGACGAGAACACTACAATATCAAAGGTATCAGAATGTCTAGTTTTACGTAGTCATGGATTTCTTGAAAATACATTATCGTGACCTGTACGCACCCATGAAGATAGTTACAATGAATTCTTAGAGGATTCATTGTAGATTCTGTAGGTGAATGGTAAAACCTAAAGAAAGTTTCATGAAGGTTTAGTATATGGTAAAAGGTAAGACGGACTTTCAGTATACGTATTGTGGTTGTATTCAAGAATCGCGATCCGACGGAATTCAGTAACTCGAAAGAAAGAGTAAAATTCGACTTGATGGAATTCACTTAGAATTCGCATCGCTTACTGCTGGTCGATGATGGTCGAATCGTATTTACTTTGTGTAAACGAATCCTCTGAATGTTTATATATTTCGTAGACTGAGAATAACGCGCATCTCAGTCGAAAGGCGGACCAAAATGGAACGTGGGTTTGCTGGATACGAAAATATAAAAAGTGCATTTAGAACGAGAGCAGGCCAAGGTTTGCTTGTTTATAGATCTACTTCTGCAGGTTCAAAATTTCCTTCGGTCAACGTCTACTTCGAAATCTTTTGAAATTCTATAAAATTTTCATTTTTTTTTTTGTAAGTTTCTAAAAGGCAATATATCAAGCATGTCAAGTTGCAATACCAGATATGATTGTTAACAGCAACCATCATGTCACCCTTATCCACGACTTTTGGAATCAACATTTACACCAGATCAAAATGGCATCAGTTAACTTCAAACACTGTACCAAAATTACAAGAGTAAACGTCACTATAATTTTCGAAATAATTAGATAAACCCACAGACTATAAATTGAACCATACCTCTTTCGTAGCGTGTTCAGACTTTATCAAAGTCCCGGTCCTTCTCTTAGGTATAAATCCCCGCGTGACCATAGAGTCTAATTAAAGATACATCTCCCATAGAGAATAAGCACCGTAGGAAAGATCCACAAAGTTCCCGAGTTCTGTCGTACAGTAGGTACCAACAAACGCAAGCAACAGCATTGCAATGAATAATTCAAACGTGATGCTGTGGCTGCAACCAAGAAGAGCCTCCTCGCGCGGATCCCGCGCGAGCATTCCTGCACGCATTTGCGCTTGCGATTATAAATCTCAAGACTGCAGGTTATACTGGATGTTATACACCAATGAGTACGAGATGAGATACGGGCTCTTGCTTTATTATATTAACTTTGTCGCTATGGTAACAGGCCGCCATGATTATCTCGATGCTACGAGAGTAGACGACATAGACTAAGCATACACGTACTATAAGCCATACATAACATACCCCATACATACCCTAGAAGAATAATGCGATAAAGACAGAAAATTCAAACACGAGGGATATAAAAGAAAACCAATAGAAGAAAAATAAAGACTGCTTTACAAGGAAACATCTTGTAAGGATAAGACAAGTAATGAAAATACGACTATCCGTATGTGGTCTCGTCATAGGTGAAGATTCTATATCTTCCAATGATACATTAATTCTTTACCAAAAAAGACAGAGAGTACATTCAATACAAGTAGTTATTGATACGTAGGCAAGACAAGTCCCGGGAGAGAATCGTGGCACCCCGCGGTGATTCTACACGATAAATAATCAATTCGTAATGGCGATCCACGCAATATAAATCGAACCAGTCAGGATCATCCGTCCTGAGGTGAGCGTGAAAATGTATAGTCGGTAGGTAGGTGAATACTTGCCGTTACGGTGGTTCATTATACCAACGAGGTATACGACGTGGTGGAACGTACGCATGGTGGGTGTAGGTATCTATCTAAGAGGGGCAGTAGCGGCCATATTTCTTGCTTGTGGTTGGTGTTCTTGCCCATCTAAAGTGGTGTTCACGTGGTTGAAGGTAAGCCCGGATCATATTCTTAACGAGAGTGCTTTACGACTCGAATGTCCTTTATCTATGGCGGTGTTGTTGGTGTTATCCAAGCCAAACTGAGAGTCAGGACTGGTGGAGGAGGAGGTCGTGATGTATCTCGCACTTAGCGATGCCACGCCATGCTTACTATATGGCGGGTTCATGTTTGTACCCAGTACCTTATACAGGGTGTAGAGGCCAAGTGTTGTAGCACGGGCGGTGCGTGTCCCAAATGGTTGTTCGTATGGATTAAAATTCATCCAGAAAAAGAAAAAAAAGAACGTAAACAATAAAAAATAAAGTATTGGAAAGCTGCAACTTCAGGTTCATTCTTTCTGACGTTAACGAGACAAATTGCTTAATATCAAACGTATGTAACACTGTATGGTTGCATGTACGGGAATAGAGAAACTTTGTATCAATGAAAATACACGAGGTCTCGTATCTTGTATTAAGTAACTATACGTTTCTGTATTATACTAACAAGGATATACCATAAACTCGAATCTGCATACACTATAGTGTAATAGCTCGTATTTCTGCGTAGACCGTAGACGCAGTATTTAATACGCTGCTCAACGCTTAGTCCATAATCCTAATAACTGTATTACCTATATAGTAGACAATGTTCTACTGGCATAAAGATGCAAGAAGCAGCAATACTTAATCAAGAAGACAATACCGTCTAGTTATACCGTAGTTATAGGTATTGTTATATTGAATATATTCATGCACTACATATATCTATGCACCATATACGTAATAGGTACGCACAGGCACCATACATAGTCCTTTCGCTAAAGGACTACTTATTTTCCATTATTCAACCCCGTACACGCTCTCACGACAAACTCTCATGAATATAGTATAGCTATATAACCTAATCTGCATACCCTAAGAAGAACCTATCGCTATATACCTACTCGAACCAGCGGCCTACGTGCGAGCGGTCGACCGACAGGACATCGCTCACGCCGCTCCCTACGTCTCGAACACGCGAGTAAACCAAGTCCAGCAGGATGAAAGAGAAGGCACTCACTTGGTTCTCGTACCTAGTCCTTGTACCTTCGTTATCCACTCTCCATTTATCCTTCATGGCTTCATGTACACCATCTTCCCTTTACATACTCCCACCCGATGCGCCCATATGCCGGCGTAACCGGATAACTGTGAGCTCGATAATGGCGAGACAATGTCGACGTGCATACGATGGCAGTGTAGTTTTCGAAGCAACGACAATTTCTGCCAGGATGGCGATAGGACTGAAGGCAGTAAGGATACCGTAAAACCTTCAGCAAGATTCTAGTACTGCTTTGCTTCCTTGTATTTGGATTTTGTTTGCAAGGGGTTGGGACGAGGGTAGCAGGAAGACGCTGATCTTTCCTAAGGGACGCTCCAGGATTTTCGTAAAATGACTCCTGCAGGGGCGGGAGATGAATTTATGGGTTATGGTATTTTCTAATGACGGGGACCTTGTCTGTTTTACGAGGTTATGAAGTGACGTCACAAGAACTGCTGTGGTCTTGTGTTGGGATAAGATGGACCGGCGATGCTTTAGTACTGCAAACGTTTCCCCTTGGGATAATGAATTGATATGGTAATAAAATTGAAAATTCCTAATGAAGTGATGTTTATATTTCAATAACGTTGGATGTTTCAATAGTATATATGACGTATAGGTTATTGCAGTAACTGGAAGTTTGATTTCTTTTATTTTACCGCAACTAGAAGAATGTCGTGCTCTGCTCATAGTGAACCAGTAGAAAAGTTAGGTTAGGTTAAAAGATAATCAGGAAAACACCAAACCGATGGGTTATCTGTCTTGGAATTCGAAACTCTCTCCCCCTCTCTCTGCTCCGTAGTTAGTGCCAGGTACCATTTTTCCCGTAATTAATATGAAAGACAAATAAAATATCTTGTCATTATAGAATTTTCCAGTTGAAACAATTTTATCAACAAAAATCCTCAAAAATAATACACTGTGCTACTAAAGTTCAAAGGAATTATTCGTTTCGCGTATGGTTACAGTCCAACGATCACAGTAGCATATATATAATAAAAAAATGTACGAATTATAATAGAGCCACAATCGAGTACTATTAAGGCCTAAATGGGTAAAGAAAAGAACTATGTCGGAATGAATATATACATATATACAGTATATACACTATAGATGGAGGCGCATCGAGGCATTATGGCCGCCGTTTCTCGAGTCCCTATGGTGGAAAAGGGAGAGGCCCGTAAGGAAGGATGAGGTCGAGGACATCCATCTTCCCCTACCATCTAACCTCTAGAGCCATTCCTCCCTTATTCCTGGCATCCCTCTCCCACTGCATCCCGCGGGGTTCTACGTGGCAACATACATCTTCTGTTCGAGGGTAAAGCCCTTCCTCTTGGCCCTCGCTTAAGTTAACTTTACACTCTCGAAAGGCGGACCGAGTACGAGGGCCTGGCCCTGCATCGAGAGCATCGTGTACCTACTGTAGGGACCAGGACCGAAACACAGACTTAATCCTACGCGTGATTCATCCAAAGTTGTAGATCTGGATTATCTGCCGTCATCTGCATATTTACGAGTAGCTGCCTTGCCCTGATTGTGCCCACTACATCGCGTAGGCTGTAATGCGTAACGAGGGATGGATAGGTACGTATACATAAGTACACATTTTCTGGTTTCAATGAGAAGAAACCGTAGGATATACACAATAATCCAGTGCGATTTGTTTCCCTTAAAAAGTACCACGACAATGCAAGGTTAAAAAATGTTTAATCATTTCCAATAAACTATAAAATTCTGCCTTTTAGTCTACTCAGCGTTTCAATGAAATTAGATCGTATTCCTATATCTATAGGTTACTCTGGGCAGAAGGAAGGTTGTCTTCCATATGTGAATGCTCCGGTCGGAGAGTACTAGCTTTTACGAAGTACGCCTCCGCATAACCCAATCACGCGACGGATGAGTAACGAGTTCCATTCAAAACCAATCTGCGTGCCATGAACTAAATTGGAATCAGCCATTCGTTCCATTGTGGATGCTGTAGTTCTTGCGTTACTCGGAGTAATGGATTTCTACTCATTTTCACTATTCACGTGTAAGCCTCTTTGTAGCACTATACGTGTCATACTGAATAGATTCTATTCTTTTGGACGTCTTGTCTATATTGTTTTAGTCCATATGTAGCTTGTACATGTATCGAAGAAATACAATGCATCGAAGATGCACCAGTTCTGCGAAAAACGCTTCTTCAATCGTTCTGCCTCGCGCTATACAGAGTGGGGATATAAAGCCCCTCAAAGGCCTCACCTGCTGCGATGATGATCGCTGATTAATTCCCGATCGGCTGTGGCGAGTTATACGGCGATTGGCGATCCGCAAATTGCCTACTCATCGCGTAATAGCGGCGACGTGCCGCGGTGTGGCCGATCGAAACGCTACGGAGGGCCAGGCCGGTATAACCAGGGGAAAACGATGCGATTTTTAATCGACGATCCCCGTATCGCTTTTTTATCTCTCTCGTGCTCTATCATCTCTTGCCTTTCTGATACTTCCTTCTCTCTTTACCTCAGGGGATAGCCCAGGGCCTTTTATTACCACGGTAATGCACTGTAAAAGCGTTCAATTTATCGGGGTCGCGTCTAGGCACCGGATATCCCTACGAAATGCAGATCGGCTCACGGATAGCACGATTATGCATGGCTCGACTTACCGATTCCTGTAGAATGAATTTATTTGGATTCTTATAGTGACGATAAATTGGATTTTCAAATATGGAAGAAGATGGGCTAAGCCCTAAAAAACTATTGGAAATTTTTATATTTAGTTTATGAAATGCAATACAAATTTTTGTAGGCAATTCTTCATTCTTTGTTTGAATATAATATTTGCAATAGTAATTGTGCAATGCAGTATTATATTGATTGATATCGATAACTGAGTGTTATTTTCCAGTTGGTTCTCCATCTGCAATGGTTGCAGTTTAGTCAACATTCGGAAGCCATATCATTTTATCACGGCCATTCAAACCTCATTGGCCGTGCAGTGGAGATACCGCACATACCTATACACATGTCTGGTCTACGTCCTACGTTTCTACCGGGTGTATCAGTTTGAACTAACGTTCATAAATTTTCGAATACCAAGACTCCATTGACCTACAGTGCAGTATATAGTATATGATCTGTCCGTTATGGTAGTATCGATAATTTAAACTTTCAAGACAAACAAAATAAATAAAATATTGACACCTTCTCAATATCTCCTACATGTTTTCTATATACCTATACAATACAGAAGAAACAATATCATACGTCATTGGTAGTATAAATACGTTCTTGGTAACATTAAATTCTAGTCTCACGTATAATAAAACCATAAACCAAAAAAGCCGTCCGACGGGACCATTTGATCGCGGGTTATATTTCAATTGAAGATTCCGTCGCTGAGAAATTATGAAAAATTACAGCATCAAATGGGGGTCCTGACTATACTAACCATTTCACAATAGCATGCAGTGGTTTCATTCGTTCCAGTCCCAAAATTCAGTCGAAACCACGCGATTCATGTGGAATGAGTATTTGGAGAAAGTTTTAATCGCGTAAGCATCGTAATTTCTTGATTGTCGATGATTTAGCTACTGGAAGTAGCCTCCGTTACTGCCTTCTCACTTCGATGACATAAAGATAGCGGGCAACTATTCATTACTAGATGGTTGTACGGGCAACAGATACCCCTTCATTATCTCACGAACCAGCCGATACAATCTTTATTGCTGATATCCGTCGATCGTAAAAATCGCAGATCGTACAGCGCCAGTGCAGTCGATTAATGGAAATCATGAGTTATGGAATAAATCGACGAGTATATTGCTGATCGTTTACGACGTGTACTAGCATAATAGATATCGTCATAGTTTTCAGTCTCAGAGTGTCAATGACATTGAGAACGCTTCGAGATATGCTAATTCAATTTTTCTCACAAGAAAAACCTTGCGTTGGGAATACATTAAGCTTGGGTATTATACGCCTAGATACAAGATAAATATAGATGAAAGCTGTACTAGTCATAGTTACGTTATGGCTTATGCGGTTTCCAGAAGCGCGACCAATTACAAGGTACCTAGCGTACCGAAGTGTCGAAGCATAACCTAACCTAACTGTACGTGTGTTATGATTTGCGTGTTTTGATTGCTAGAAAGATACAAGCGAATAATTTAATACAGACGTGTGAATTAGATGGGCGTGACTACTTCAATTGTACGATAAATAACAAACGAAATAGGTATTTTCCTACTACGAGGAGATTAGCTAATTAGCTAATACTTCTTATAGAAGACAAATTAAATTCTTAATAACGTATACAATCTTTATTAACCATAATGTCTATTGATTAATTCTTGTAATCTTAATTCTCTTGTAGATATTCCACGCAGCCAAAGAAACTCCCAAGAACGTGCGACATAGTTACGTAAAGCTTCGACTAATTGCTAATAAAAAGTTAACGCCATGAAGGGGACTTAACATCAGCCATGATTCCACGGCTGTATAATGGGGTCCGCCAAAGGGGACTGATGCCCAAGGTCGGCTTGTTGGCTGGCTCAAAGAGGGGTACCCACTGGGAGTGGGGCACCTATACGAAGAAATCTCAGGGCGCGAATGATGCAGAAGAAAGGAGAACTGGTTATCCGCGTAGCTCCCACGAGAACGAGGCTTCTTAGGTGTATCAGTATTTAGTCATATATATATGGTGTCATGGCGGTATACGTGCCAATAAACGTACAGGCCTAAGGCTGTTAGAGTATTAAAGGCATATCTTGTAAATCCTCAACGCATGCTCATCGAATCATTATCATATCTTCTTTTCCAGTCGTTTCATATTCTCGGTACACGTAAGTGGAATCGATTGATGTGATTATCGTACAGAGAGTCAACTGTGAGTTGACATTCTATAGTAGTATAAGGTCTTCTTCGAGAGGTCGGCATGTTTTTTTTTCCAGTTATTTTGCTTCTGTGAGTTACCCGCAGCTGGAGCTTGACAATCGCATTTCTTGGTTTCTTACAAGGGTTAGGGGGTCGGGAAAAAAAACAAAGGTCACAGCAGTATACTCTGTGAGAGGGATATATATCAAGGAGGAATTGTATTGTTTCCGTTCAAAGTCAATTCGGCAGATTGACCGAAACTTTCGGTCGTTTCGTTATTTTCTCTTAACGATTTTTTTGCACATTTACTCTTTTCTATAGAACCATGTTTGGGATATACATACATGTATATACGTTGGGTGAATTTTGCTTTTTGTATTAAAGGACAGAATTTCTTATTTCGCTTACACGTAATAAATGTATGTATACGTAATACTGTATTAGTGTACTTACTATTTATAATCTTCTTTCGAATTATCCTTTATTGTATTATATGCATGATATAGAAAAATATCTTACAATTGACTGGCATTGAAAGACATTAAATATATTATTATAGATAATCAAAGAAATTTTTGTGTAATATAAATAAAAATATTGACTAAAAATTTCGATGTTTTCGTAAAATGATACTCAATTAAAAAACAAACAGAAAAATCAGTAGAATCAAAAGGTCCCAGTTGCCCGTATATTAGTAGTCTTATATCTAGAATCACCTAAAAGAGAATATCATTCCGTAGGCCATGAAGATAGTATGGAGTCAACCCCTCTAAGAACCACAGGGAAGCGACTTCCTTCCTGTTTCCGGTAAGTCCTAATAATCCAGCCGCTCCCCAGTAGCCACGTCGGGTAAAAGAAAAATCATGAAAGAGATTCGTCGTGTTCGGAGAAAAAGGAAAAAGCAAGGGGGAAAAAAAGGAAAGAAACAAGAAGCAAAGGGAGAGAAAAGTCTCGTCTACCGGAAACCGGAAGCCCCCAGGACTCTGTTTGATCGTCGAGCGACGACGTGCCACGTCAGCGGACTATTCACCCTTCCTTACTTTTTCGGCTAGCAGGCGGATCTCGGCCGATATTTATACCCAATGCCTGCCCTTGTCAACGGTGTCGCAATATATTATGGAATATCCTCGGACGAGGATAACTGGAATCTAGCCAAATGTCCGACTAGATTGCCAGCATAGAGTTAACGTAAAGAGTTCCTTGATTAAGCCAGACGGAGACAGAAGGAACATTAGGAGGGACCAATGCGTGTTTTCATGTCCTAGCGAAATCCTGTAGAAGTTAGATATGAAGTTAGAATCTCAGCCATATAGAATCCTTCTGGAATCTAAAAGGAAAAGAGATACGTGTAATCTGGCTCTTGTCTCTCTGATATATGTATACAGATACTGTATATCTAAAAAAGGCATACAGGTTGCTCGGCGGAAGGTAATGTCAGTTAGGTCAGGTTCCAGGCAAATAGGAAACGATCTCAAATTTTGTGAAACTTCGACAGAGGTGGAGTCGCGGGGCTCTTCCAAGAGTAGGAAACCGGGGGGCGGTATTTGCGCGGGCCAAACGACCCAAATAGAGAACAAACAGCCTGAGTGTACAGTGGTAGGGGTTGAAAAGGGAGGAAATGGTGCGCGTTACGGAGAAATGGCTCGGAAACCGGGGATAGTGACGGGCAATGGGCGCCTCCGACTACGAAACTCAAACCTAAACCTAAACCAGCCATGGGAGGACCACCTCTTTACTGGGGTTGTCTGCCTTTTGCTTCCTTGCTTTGCTTCTTTCTTCACGATCAACGGGACAAAGGGGGAAGCGGACTAGAATACCTTAGACGGGAGCTTATAAGGTCTGTAGGGGGAGCACGGCTAAGGACAATCTCTCTTTGTCAGTGAGTCCAAATATTGCCAACTTTCTGCGTACTGTACGTGGGATCATGGTGATGTGTCGTGGCAATCCTGGGAATTCTTATGGTCCTGACACTGAAAGCCTTCTGTTTCTAATCGAGTGCGAGTAATCAGCTGAAATATTTGCAGTTCTTGGGTTGATCTTTTAGATCACTGTTGGAGGCCTCTTTTGTGTTTACCCTAAAAAATCATTATTTTTGTCATTAAGAGCACGTGGTGTTATTAATGGAGGGTGGCTAATTTTTGTAACTTTTTTTACTGATAGCAATTATTGACGCTATATCGTCATTATAAATTAAATTGATTTTACTTCGATATTGTTATATTGTGTGTAGTTTTTTAGAAATTTGAAAAGGGTTTGAGTGTATATTGTTAATGTTAATTAATATAGTCTTTATATTTATGATTTCCTCATTGGTGTACCTTAAAATACCTTTGTAGAGACCTCGGCTCCTCTAGGCCCTTTTACATCGCCCATAACTGTGTCGACATCTGGCGGCATTCTCCTTAACTCTGAACCAATAGTACGATTCCTTAAGTTTATCTGATAATGAAAAGCTTTAAGATACTTTTTTAATAAATTTTAACCGTTACAGTACTACGATCTAGTTGGCATAAAATAATAACATTTTTTAGTCATTTTCCCCCTACAATATTTTATTAATTAAGATTTTCTTGCAATCTATATTAACCGTATATGCGTACTGACATTTTTGTTCTATATTTAAAAGTTTAACATAATTTTTCTTTCCAATTGGTTCGACTATTATTTCCTGTATTGGGTACATTGTAAACCATTTCTGACATTCTCACGTACGCTAATACGTAACATCCTGTACTATTTGGTGAATGTTCTTAAAGAATGTTGTTTTGCCCAGTATTTTTGGCACGTACATACAATTCTCCTGTTTTTTTAGAAAAAGGTTTTAGTGAAAGGTCTCGTCGTACCTCCCTTCGGATGAGTCGAAACGGCATTTTTCCCCAATTCGCACGACCAGGACGTCCTGCATTCCCAATTTGCGATTTCTCGAAGAGCCTAATTAGCGTTAGACCAAACCTTATCGATTCTCGTCACGTAACTTATTAGCCGTATATTTACGAGGTGAATTTTCACAGCGAAAAAAATAAAGGAAGAGGACGATGACTCAAATTTATCAAGATGGCGGATGCAGCGAGCGAGCCGCCGCGAGAGGCTTTTAAAGGCTGGAGATTATAACGAGGCGCCACAAATGGCGATAGATTAAATTAAGATTGCACAACGCTTGCAAAATGAGCCAATTATGAATTAATTGCTCACCACAGTAGCATTATGAGCTTTAATATCACGATTATGTCTTAACAATGCATCAACCAGCTCATACCCATCTCCATCACAGTATCAAACATGTCTACGACACTGACAAAATGAAATTAAAAAATCATTAACTTTACACATAGGTATCATATACTCGTAAGATAACACTAATTAATCAAATACATCAATCAATTATTTTCAAATGAAAATCGCATCGTTCATACAGCCGTCACTGTATCAAAACCTATTACCGATGACACAACCTATAACAGCTGACAGCGCATCGAAATATCCCATTTCACCGAAGTAGAGAGCAGCAGCGTGTCCACCTTCCTCTGCTCCGGAAGCACTCTGCCAAACATTGTTCGTGCATTACAGTGTCCCTTGCTCCTCCATTCGTAGCATTACCATCCACGTAGAGAGGAGTTTCTCGCAGATTCGTGTAATCCACGCACACGCGAGCGAAAGTCCGCGCGTTTCTACATTCAAAGTTAGGTATAATTTCTGAGGCTGTAATTATTCGTTAGCGAGGGACAAGAGGCAAGTAGACTGGTCCAGTCCTGCTTGGGATTCACCAACCCCTACTCTCTCCATCTCTTGGTACCAAGGTTGTAACGTAGGTATACTGTGTATCTTATATCTATAGCTAACTATGTACCTACGTACCTGCAAGTACCTTATATTATAAGCTCACTCGCCATTACCCACTCCTGCGTTCACATCAGGTCTTGTTACCTTTGATATAGGACGGTCATTTCGCGACGCGCTGTTATTGCTTATTGTAACACGGACAAAGTAATTGGGAAGTGTCTTGTCGCATTATGCTCGATTCTCGTAGGTAGCTGGCTGAATATCACTACATATATGGGCGGTTCGGTTCACGCGATTTTACCACGTGGAAAATGAATAGCTTGCCAAGAGTCGATTTATACTTGGAAGATAAGATTATACTGCTGATTCTATGGTGGAATTGTGGATTAAGATGGAAACTTGCTATAGGTAATATATATGGGGCTTTTGATGGTACTTATTCAGAGATCGTGGGCGCTGCATTTTTTTCTAGTGAAAAATGCACGTGACATATTTTTATGCGGAAAAATGGTATTTAATGGTATCGACGTATAGTGGTAGAGCATGGGAACGATATTTTATGTTAGTATTTGATTTTTGAAGAATTTTTTGGGGGTGACTGTTTTGAAAGAATTTAGATTGGTTATTCAGAGAATGCTTGTGGATGAACGTGGACGTTTTGCGGGAATGTCGTAAATCAATGGTAAAATAGTTTTGGCAATCCTCGCAAGGACATGGAGTAAAAAGGGCAGACGGTGGTAGATCGGTATACCAAGTTGACATGGAAAAGGGTCAGTATTGTCCGAAGATTCGAGGTTAAAGAACTCGACAAAAGGGCTGCTTTTGTCGGTGTAACGGTACTTCCTCACTGCATTGTGTTGTCTACGATTTTTACGGGTCGAACGGAAAAATTCGTCGGGGGACTTTTTTACGGTAATTCGAACGGGTGCTGTTGACTTTTATGATGACCCTTTTACGACGGTTCTAAACTCGTAAAAAACACAAAACCCCGTTGCACAAGGTCAGGATAGTTCGGCACCCAGTGATTGGTACTTGCCGAGTCACTTGCACCAGGTAAACGAGATGGGGGCCTACCTACACCGACCTTCAATAAAAATGCCTCTGCTCATTTCGTTTCATCGTTCGCATTTTCCTCTGGGCTTTGTATATTCATTACCTTCCGGTGCAATAAATTGATGAGAATAAATCCCATTATTTTGCTTTGTCTATACAAAAATTTCTATTAAAATCTACGGTTTCGCGATATAGTGTATATCGCAATGTGTACAAAACACATTCCGGAACTTTAATCATATAACCCCGGAGTTCGTGATAGAAATGGTCTCTGAAGGGTCGTAAGTACGTCATCGGCAACATCATTGATAAATTCTGGTTTTATTGATTCTTCTCCCCTATAAATGTACATTCCCTCGATATTCTCCCGAAATTCATTTCCCCTGCCCAGGCCTTGACACGGTGAAATAAGATTTTGAAGTATATCGATATACGAGAAACTAGTACGAAGTATAATAATTAAATATCTTAAATGTGATTTACTTCAAAAGTGTTATTCATATTTTTGCCTGCGCCCAATGACGTTTCAGATGAATAATTAATTTAAGCACTAAGCAATTTTACACTTCCGTCTGTATTATCCATCTCTATTACTTCGTCATTTCATTTCAGTCCATTGAACACGTCATGTCCACTAGACACTCGTGGTTTTCAGCAAGCAACCATGCGAAACTAAAAGCAATACCGTAGCAAAGAGTCGCCACTATATAATTTATTCAGAACGTCACGCCTTTAGATATACTTAATAACTGTACAGACCACTAAACCTAATGTAAAATTTGAAATGAAAATTTGAATCTAACTTTTAAAATATTCAAAATTCGTGCAAACGCCAAAGGATATAATAACGAAAGAAAATCTTTTGAAACAAAAATATCAAGCAACCTCCTTATACAAGATATTGTTTCAATAGGTTCCCATTTTGAAGGCTTCCTTCGTGAAGGTACAGTAACGGGATAATAGTCCTTCTTTTTGACTGTATATATAACGTAACTTGTACTACATGAACCTTTCTATATACATACATATGGATATATAAACATAGAAGGTCGGTCGCGGAACCATGGTCCAGATCTATAGGCAATCTTGCAAATGAGAATCGTGAGTAACGAGGGACGTTAGCGCCCCTAGCGGCAACCTCTTCCTCTGGTTAAAACGTATAGGTATATATATCCTCGTGTCCCATTCCACACCCCAGTGGTTCGCTCCTGCTACTGGTATCCATACTACCCTTATACTACCCTTGCTACCACCAACCCTGACAGAAGCTATCGCAACGCTATTCCCTTCTCCGTACTTTTGCGCCCTTTGCGCACCTACGTTCCACTCCGTAAAGCACGATCTCCGGCGAACTTTTCACGAGTAAATCGTGTCGCTGTCTGGCCATTTCCGATACGCCTCTATCTGCTCGGCCAAGAATGTTGCGAATGGGATGGAAAGTCGATGCGGTTTTTTTTTTGAATTCATGGCACGAATCAGTTAGGAAATAAAATATTTGTTGAGCAGAGATTAATTAGTACAGTCCAATCTAATTACAAGCCTCTCGTTGGGGCTGTAGAACAAACATTTCTTACAATTACGGTTTCTCTACTTCTGCGAGTATAGTGGGATACCACTTACGATAGTGCCGAACTATTCATTATAAGCTTCAAGAAAACCTTGCTATCTTAATGCCAAGAGTACACGTGTTTGAGCTTATATATATGTATATACTTCTAATTGAAATTTCACTTGACGCTTCTAGCCACATGTGAATCCCAAAACTCAAAAGCGCTTTGGAGTAGAGGAAGTTTCCATGCTCGAAGAAATGGAACGGTTAAGAAGACGTTTATGACAAGCGGACTTGTAACCAGATTGGACTGGATATAATATAATTAAGGCTATTCATACTCTCTGCGATAATCTCAAAATTGCATTAATCTTTCATTGAAAACTACCATTAAGAACCCCTCGAGGTAAAGCAATCCAATCCAGAATAACTCCAGCGTCCCATATGACCATAATCCACAAAAGAAAAGCATAGTCGCTCGTGTCACGCTCCATTAGCCAAGAAGAGTCGACCTAGTAGAAAAATACCCAGTGACCCGAACGTCCAACTAATTACATCGAAACGATAAAAAGGATACGCGTGAAAGACACAAAGGTCCACCCAAGAAGAAAAGGTCTGAAGAAATCAGCAGTAAACAAGAACACTACCATTTTCCACAAAGTAACAATAACAGCAAAATAATAGCTATATCGTATGACATAAAAAGATACGTATACACACCAGTATTCTTCCTCTCATCGTCTTAGCCACTTCGTGGAATACTAGAGTCGTCGGTAGTCGCGAACAAGAGGGGTACATGCATTGTTTATGAATCACGTAGCCTAAGTAGCAAACCCGAGATTTCAGCTGTGCCAACACGAAAGCACGTTTAACGGGAGAACGAAATAGATGCTAGTTTGCCGACGGGCGGCACACGGCTGATCTCACTTCTAGACTTCCCTTTTAGGGTAGTATAGGAACGTAGTGAAACCCAAGGGCGTTCGATCGTTTCTCTATCCCGCGGTATACCACCATTGTAGAACGGCACCATCGCCCATGGCACACCATGCAGAACCAGTAAGGAGCCGCACGGTATATAGTATAGTACGGTATGCCAGTTGTACATACTAGAATAGCTTGCCGCAATGTACGCTAACTACGTATAGCTACGTTGCTGGGCTATACAGATCGTATAGCAACGTACTATGGGGCTGCATTGCCCATTGGGTGCTGCAGCAATGGCCTATTTCGCTCGAGAGTATGGCCCATTCGCCGGGAAAAAGGGGGCGTTCGTTCCTTCCTACCATGAAGTGAGGTGTAAGCGTTCTTTCGTGTCTCTTAGCGTATGACAGCGGCTGGCTGCATGCTATATATATATATACATCTTCTATCCTGTACGAAGGAAAGATTCTAGGTGATGAAAGGGTTGAAACCCTTACGAGTCTCTCAAATAGTCGTCATTGTATGATTAGTACGCTGGTACCTATCAGTGGGCTACTGTAAGTTTTTTCTGGTACTTGAGGAATAAGGATTTGTTTAGGGGAGAGGGTAGTTAGGTATGAGGTTGGAATATGGGGATGATTGGTTCCCTTTGAATTATTCGATGGATAGATGGTGTGTGGTTGCTGTTAGCGGTTGGTGTTACAAGGGATGATTCTGTTCTAGTGCAAGTGTACGTTGCTACGCATACTATACATGAGGTTGCTTTAGGTACCTATGACTCGCCGCAGTTTATGCGCAACATTATACCAACATTACCTGCCACCCCGTACATCCTCCGAATATACGTACCTATTCGGTTGCCTCTGGAAAACCTATACTTGCTCGGTGCTGAACTGCTTGTTTACCAGCGCACGGCACAGTGATTCATTACTCTTGACTGATGGGGTGGGTCGGGTTGGTTAATTAATCAGATATCTGTGAAATTAGCAGTGACGCATTTCGATCAAGCGCACGCTGAGATCGAACGAGGAAGTGTGGTTGTTACGTGTAGTAAATTAGAGAGTGATATATGTTATGGGAAGGGGAGAACTGTTTTGCGATATAGACACTTTGGTGGTCGAATTGATATTTTTTATTTATTTGACAGTGCGGAATTTTTTTAGATTATTCGCTATGGGTGAAATATTATATTTGTGTTGTAACGGGTGATATAAACTACAGTGTTTATTCAAGTCAACTTTAGAATTTTGATTTTTTTTTTTAGTTTATTCTTAACTACTGCAGATGAAAAGTGTAGATTTTGTTTGTATCAAGTTTATACCTGCACGAGTTATTTATGACGTGATATAAATATATTAGCTGCTTTTGGTGTGTGTACCTACCCGAATTAAAATTTACGCAAGTCGCAAATTTTGTTATATTCCAAACTGAATTTATAGTATCGCGATAAATTATTATAATAAATAAAATGTTACCAAAAAGCAGGCATCAAGCCTGTAATATATTTTGATATCGTATCATTATAAGATGCCTCTCCATGTAGGTTCAGTAGACGCGCGGTTTAATACTAATTGTAGTTATAACCGTTAAAAACACAAACTGCGAATTTATGAAAAATAATTCAACCCGTAATTGGAGCATAAGTTCACACGGCTCTTGCCACCAAAGTAAAAGCGTAAAAGTGCATGTAACGTGAAAATAAGTGTCTACGAAATTACCCGAAAACACCTGCTCCAGCAGGTGCGCGTAGTTTCCGAAAAGCATTGATCGAGTGATCTAAAATCTAATAACTGTCGTAATTTTTATAGATTTTTACATACACCTTGCAGGTAAAAATAATATTTCTTAACCGTAACATACGCAAGTACCCTAGTTACGAAGTAGCATGCATTCGATTAAATCTTTTAAAAATAGGGTGTTTGCAGATTTAGTCAGTGTAGTCGATTATTTCTGTACAGTTTCGATGATAGTTTCTGTAAGGATGGATACGGTAGAAGTTAGCACGATTTGATGTGGGGGTTGCGTGAATCCTCGCAATTTCTGTGTATTCTAACTCCTGTATAGAGGAGTATCTATATGGTGTATGTACACGTGCGCGCGCTTGTGTAGGAACAGTGGGGGTGGATTTCAGGGAGTTGCAGAGAGGATGGTCTACGAGGGTGGAAGTACGGAAGGGTAGAAACTACGAGGGGTGACGGCAGTAGCGACGGCAGTTGAGGCGCATGAGCACCACTTTTATTGATTCCGTAACTGCCGCCATGACTGCCGGGGTGCGTGAGGCTGGGGGTTGTGAAGGGGTGGATTGTGGGTCGAGCCGGCAGAAGGGGGTGAGTCTGATGGGGTGGAAACTCTGCGGAGATAAAAAGGAACGAGGGTTGGTGCCGAGCCGGGTCCGGTTAGGGTGAGAGCTTGATGAGGAGGAAAGAGAGGACTGGCAGTCGTATCAACATATCTTATTGCAAATAAAAATACAGCTGAAATATGAATAAATTTATGGGACACATAATGTTATTGTAAATAAGAGCGCATAGCTATTTTCATATAAACATTCTGATTTTGTCAAAATTTCTTGTGGCACCGATTATTTTCGAGACGTTCAGTATCTACTGCTTTCAAGTATATAGAAGCGTTTTATAGAACGACGTAAATTAACAAAATTGAATCGTATGATTTTTTACGTTTTTTTTTTTTTTAAATTGTGCAATGGATAATGTAATTTCGTAGGGAATTTTTAAACGGAAGATTGCCGGATTTTTAAAAAGTTAAATGTACATACATTCGGAAGTTTTGCGAATGGCAAATAAGGTAAATATTAAGGACACTGTTTTTTCCGATGGGACAAAAAACTTTTTCGCCTTATTCTGGAAATTGAGTGGAAGTAATTTAGATAATGCAATTCAACTTTAACGATATCCACACTTCACAGTTTTTTTTTTCTGTGGGATTTTTAGAGCCGCTTTTGCGCGCCGTCGGAACTTTGCGAAATGCGTTTCGAATTACTAGGTTAAACTTTTCTTTGTAGATCTTACCAATTGTATTTGTATAGTATTTTCCTTATACTAAGATTTCTAGACACATTTCTTTTTTAGCACTTAAATGGATCTCATAAAATACATTAACGCTACGAAACTTTTCGTTTCAATGAATTCTATATCCATTTTGAAAACAGCCGACTCGGGAATTTCTCGAGTGCTTATCGTTAGATTCTTATCAAGAGATTTGCATGAGGTAAAAAAAAAGTGAATATCTATGTGCACACATACAATCGTACAATGGAATCACGAAACAAGAATATCGTTACAATTTCACATTCCTGCGACAATGAAGAGATTCTCAAAATTGTATTCATTTTCTTTTCAAGATAATGTAAAACCTTTCTTTTTGATTACTTTTTGTTTTTTGCCACTCACTTCCTACTTCTGTATTCGTATATGAGAATTTTATACTTTAAAATTCACACATTCCTATCCCTCACTCGCTATATCAATTTTCCAAAATTTATTACACCTAAGCTTACGTATACAGCATAAACTAAATACAGCTACGAGAATGATACTGGCATTCATTTGTACACAGTAAAAATCTTATCTGAATTCTATCGAGTACATTATCGCAATTCGTTACGTGCTACAGGATTATTGAATTAGTTCATTCATGCGACGTTCGGTGAGTCAAGCAATAATGGCCCCAAGAAACGAGAGCTAATGAACCGAGACAGTTGACATACTGAAATGTACAAATAAAAGGCTTAGAAAGTCGAATCACGTATTCTCGCATATGGAGAAACACCCACACGTGCAAGTGTTGTACAAAAAGAGGAATACCATAGCGTATAAGATTATTAAAATCATACAAATTGCATTATCCATGACCCATAATATAAAATCTATCAAAATAATGATCCCTATCTACTGAAAAAAATATTCCTTACCGACTAAAAAAAAATCGAAAAACTCTTGAAAAAGTGTAATACCTAAATACCGAAAATCCTAAACCGAGTGGGAAATCTTTAATTCACGTTATACGATATGACTTTCGTAGAAACGTGGGTATAATACGTAATGCGATACTGCATATATGTATAACTACAACTTAGGTAGATACGGCAGTGTAGGCAGCGATGCGTAGAGATAATTAAGCCGCTTGATCTATGGTCGTTTCGCGAGTTCGCTCGTTATCTCCTCAGTTCACCCCCAGCATTTAGTTCAGTTTCGGCTATAGGTACGTGGAGTACGTAGATGCCCATGTTAGAGAGGGTATAACACAGGGAACGAGGTTATCCCCGTAGCTATACGATGTCCCATAGCCCAGTAGCCATCAGTGGCGGAGAGTTCAGAGCCCAGAGGTCGACGTTCAATGGTCCAGCGCTTTCCGTCAGCATCCCCAATCCCTTTATCGCGTATCTCTCTCCATGTCCTCTCTTTTTCAACCCTCTTTCTATATCTCTTACCCACTCTCTCTCTCTCTCTGTCTCTCTGGTAACATTCGACCCCCTTCATCTCTAGCCCCTTTACCCTCATTGTATACTTTCAGTCTCTCCTATTCCCTCATTCCCTCTCTTCCACATACTCTCCCTCCCTCCTTCTCTCTCACTCTCTTGACTGCTTTATTATCTGGAGCCGCTCCATCGAGGGTGCATCCCATTCCCGGCTTTAATTGAGACATAAATAAGGTTTGTTTGGCTTTGCCATCCAGCCAGCTATCCCTGGGAATTGGGATCGAGGCTTTACCAATACAACTCGTTCTGCATAATGGCGACGTTAAATCCTTCTGTAGATAAAAGTTTTTCCACCTTTCCGCATAGTATTCTCGGATGAAATTACTTCGATTGGACAGCCAACCATGGAATTGCATCTGCTTCGGACATGTACCTCTGTACCAATTTCAGCAGTACTCTTCTTTTCTCCTTGTAACACCATATCCGTAGGTACTCGATGCTTAAAAATAGTCTGAGATTTCAACAATAATTCCAAGAGCTCTGGCGTGGAGTCACGTGGAAATAAATTTAGAGGCTTCGTGGAATGTTTTAAGGATGAAAATGAAATTCACCGTTCAAGACTGTCTTCGTCGATTCTGGATTTCAGTTGAGATATTAGCAGAACCTAGTTAAAATTATTAAGGTGTATTCTCAACAAAGCCGAAACTTATATCCACCATGAGAATCCCATAAGGGGCGTAGGCGAGTTCTTGAAGCGGCATCGTGGAACGCCTAGAAGACGAGAAGGAGGAGAAGGAAGAAGAAAAATGTGTAAACTAAAGGAAGCATGGAAAGAGGCAGGGATAAAAAGAGAGGAAAAAATGGAAGAAAAATAATAGTCGCGCAGTGAGTCCCGTGCTAGTAAGATCGTATTTCTCGTCAGCCAGGTATCTCGGGAGACTTACGATCTCCTTTTGTGTTCTGGCGGCAGCGGCTTTTACGCGGTACAAGTTAATCCCACGAGTTGGTTACGTATGGGGTTACCCACCCCACCACCCGCAGGGTACTAGGTATTAGATATTCCACTGTCCGTGGGCAGCCACTCCAGTCCTCTCTACGTCCACCTTCGTTCAGCAACGGTGCTCGAACATCCACCTCCGTTTATTCCTATATGCCTTTACTCTCACCTGTACATGCTCTTTATATACTATATACGACTTTACATCCAGCAGTGAGTATAGCTCGTAACTTTAGCTCTAACTGACTATATCAAAAAACCTGCCTGAAAAAAGGGGGCGCGGCCATTGCTACGACGCATTCCATATGTCACCCCTGTTTAATCTCGTCTCTCATTTATGCTACTGCGAACCGGCCAAACAGCGACCATCATCCACCCCTACGAATGGCCATCTCCGCTATCTGCTCCCTTTTGACTCGTTGCAACGGGACGGTAATGTTGTATGGGATGCCTTTTCTTGTCTACGTATAGATATATTGTCAACCCTTTTTGTTTTCATTACCTGCTATTACGATGTTTAGGTGTTAGTTTATTTCGTCGTTATTCTGATGTTATTAGGTAGATAGATTGTTTATGGGAATTTTGGGCTTATTTCTTTGAATTACATATGACAGTTTTTTTACAGTCAAGATCTTCGGAACACTGACTTGTGGGAAAAAACTTTTGATCAAATGAACGATATTGGGTAAGACATTACAGTAAAACTTTGAACATTTTCTTAGGAATCTCTTTCGACATGCTCGTTGGTAACTTTTAACTTTTTTTGTCCAATGTGACAGCTTGATTGTTTTTGGCGATAGTGTTTAATTAACCGTTTTTCGGTTAGAAGCATAAACTTTGTGAATTCCCCATTAATTGTTACACGCAATTTTTTATAGCCGAAAGGTATCCTTTGTTATGTTTTAAATTCGTCAATTTTTCATCTCTCAATTATAACATTATTGATAAACTGCAAGAGAAAAAAAAATGCTAGGTAAGAATTATCCGGTGGAATAATTTTTCTCGTATCCTGAACAGCCATTTTAAAAAGGGTAGGCCATTCGTATTCTGAAGAACCCATCGAAACTTGTCTTTTCCAGGACATTTCGTCGATTTCCGTTCAATCGCTTTAACGACGTGGCAGAGTTCATTGCGCAAGGTTGCTATATCTAGAGAGTCTTCTAGAAGAGGATGGTGTCGAATCCATAATGGTAACTTCCCGATTGGAAGATCCTTCCTAGTACATCCAGATCCCAGGATTGCTCAGACAGTAATCGTTTTATCGGTCGCCAACAGACCGAAATCGTATGACGTCAGATGGCGTTCCTGTAGCTCAATCTAATATTGGATACACGCCCTTAAGTGTGAGCTATTGACCGATATACTTATGGTACCCCCCGACCAAGCAGAGGATTCTAATCTCGCTCCACTCAGCCTTGTTTCCCACCCCTTCTAGAAGCTCAAAACGAGCTAACGTTCTCCACCCCCGTAGGGAGCATCTTCCGCTAATGAAACGCCGGTGAGCTACCGTCGCCGCGTGCCTTCGGCTTTTACTATATCCAGAGCCACCCCCGCGACTTACTGGCGCGGTTCCTTGCGTCTCCGGTGTGCACGAGGGTGGCTTATATTGAATTTCCTTTAATTTAACCCTCGGAAAATGTTGGGCGTAAAAACCGTTTCTCAGCATACGGATTTTAGTATCTCTAGTATAGTTAGGATACGCGTATACTAATTCTTGTCGTGATAAATAAACGTAAAAGCATATTATCTGGTTAAGTGATACGATTGTACATTTAGATGCTACAATTACTTACATAAAATTATATAATTGCAATATTACGATATGTCGATGATTTCTGTATCTAGTTAAGAAATTCTAAAAGTCACGTATCAATAGAGATATTTTGTGTTTTCTCACAAAAAATGATTTTAATATTAGTAGGGGTCTGTTTGGAGCAGTAATAGAAGATTCCCAATATATCAAGGTTACTGTACAGAAAGCTTTGTCTGTCGTATAAATAAGAGAGTAGATCTTCATTAGGGTGTAAAACGAAGAGAGCCCTTTAGCGCAGAGCCAAGTGACATACGTGGCAGGCAATAACCGTGGTAAAGGTAAGAACTTGCACTGGGTAATAACTATGGATCTGCCTAACGCTTATTTAAGATACCTACGAAGACGACGTTAATTATATGGTATATACATATATATACATATACATACCGTCTCTAGAAGGTAAAGGAAGTCCCTTCTTGCTCCTCCTGAATTTAAACCCCGTATCCAGCTCAGAGGTTCAACGTCTCCCCTATACAAACTTTCCTCATTTCCGATTAACTCAAATCTACCCGCAAGTTTGTGATTTTGAGATGTCGCATTCGACAGTATCGTCATGGCTGCCACTTCTTCTTAACGATACTTGCGAATGTCACTAAAATTATTAATATATAAACGTAGCAGGTGTACGATGATTTCAATAAGATATTGGCTTGGTATAGTAAATAATGGATGACATCGATATTAAATAACGTTATTTGCACTTCCAAAATTGTTACGTTTAAATTTTGAATTAATTTGAAAATCGCATAGTGCTCTTTCATATTAGAGAAATTAGTATAATAATACGATTCCCTTATTAAGCTAATCAGTATGTACTCAACTCATCCAATTATCCGTGATCTGTGTTAGGATTCAGCTGGGCTTAAATATGCAATGCCCGACATGGGTGCCTTGCATTTCTAAGATCTCGTAGGAACCGCAGAATGTAAGGAGAGGAAAGAAAGTAAGATGGAAGCGGATGTATGTTGGGCACGTAGCCACGGGGATTGCCTCGATGTGCCATAGAGGCAATCATGCCGGCAATGCAGAGGCCCATCGTACCACCTTACCACCCTGCATATATACCTACTATATACATATATCCACTCTCACCCTTTTCTCCAGCAGCACCATTTGGTGAGTTTCGTGAAATCTAGAAATCCTCTCATCCTATACCATCCAAGTGTTCAGCTATTTTCGATGCGATATATACTCATACGAAGGGTGATAGAATGATTTAAATAAAAACCCATTGAAATTCATTCTCAATTGAAATCCCCGTAGAAGTCTACTGCCTAAAAGAAGAGTGCCCATGACTTTCGTTTTTTTCCCTCGATTATCCACCATAAAAAGATACTTAAAAACTTCATAATCTTTCCACCTTGTCTTCATCGTTACAAATACTGTAGGCTTGTGTACATATGTTCACGGTAATCTGATCAGACTCTGGTACTTCGAGGTATAAAATTTTGCGAAACTGGAAGATCATATACATACATGCCGCTGGGCTATTTACTTACTCGCCGCTTTTACGAGCCGGTAGCACAATGACCGCTTCTTTACGTAAGAATGGCGTTCGTTCGGTTGTTTCCTAAAATTACGTATCAGATTTCGTCCATGATAAACAGCGTCGCGTCCGCGGCGTATAGTCGCGCGAAAGGAGATATTCATAAATCGTATTTCATTACAGAGAGCGTGGGCCGTGTAGATATATAGTGTAGAATTCTGAAGCGCATCAGCATTCAAAGTACTTGGGGGACGAAGGAGGGCGCGGCTCTTCAGGACAGAAGAGGAACAAAAACCCCCGAGAGGAGGATGTTGCATTAATATTTATACGGGAAAAGAGGGCTAGGAGAGGACGAGGTGGCTCATGATGGAGAGAAAAGGGAGAAAATACACGAGCCCAGTTCGCTTGGTTGCTGCCTGCGTTGCTCTTAGGTTGCTGAAACGCGCGTGCGCGCTCACTGAAGGGCAAGAGGACTCATGGGGACGAAATGAAATGCAAATGCCTTAACGAGCCACTGAGGGACTGCCTGAGTGGCTCCTAGTCCCGGTCACGAATGTACCTTAGTCTCATCAACGGGCTTGTGATAATGCGACCCTGCCGAACCCCCAACTTCGTGGATCTTCCACAATTTCCACAATTTCCTTTACACCGATCGTTGAACGTGCGTATATCCAGCCAATGGTATACTCCCAAATGAATCTGGATTAATTTTCAAGCCAATTGTTATACAATGACTTTGGTACTTAGCCATTGCTGTTTTGATGATGAAAGTAGCTATTGGGTTGTTTTTACACGGAGAAGATAAAGAGGTATAAAAGGTGCATGATCGGACGATGGAGTGAATGTCCTGAAAGAGGTCTCGGAGGATAAACGTCGAGAGAGGTGTTAAGCGAAACTAATTTTCTGCAAACCGGCATTTATCGAGAAAGATCCAAGGTGGAGCCACTTAGGTGAAGTAGCCAGCCGATGTTGGAACATTCCGGTTACAAGTAGCATAATTATCCATGCAGCCATTTTCAGGTTAATATATTCCAACCAGGATGCTATACGATTCCACCGTTAAATTTCAAAAGTGCGTGCTGTACGGCACTATGTTGTCTCTATGTTTTTATTCTTTTTTTGGACAGATTAATTTGAATGGCTCAAACGAGTCTTTCGTTTTATTTCGTACGTTAATTAGACGAGAGTAGCTCGGAGGCAGGTGCAATGGCTGTCTAATTCGTATTTATTATATGGCTGAATTGCGCTGTTTCGTTGGATGTCTTGCCGATGCCCATCTCCATACACAGGGGGTGGATCCACTCTTGGAAAGAGTTAGACGCAGTACGCAAACGTTTGTTATTTGCAATTCACCCCTTGGGATTGCGAGGGGGTTGGAGAGGTTTAGCACAGCCATTATACAGATCACGTGGCGATTGGATTCCTTGTTGAACGAGATGCTGGCTGCTTTCCTGCCTAGCTGAATTCTCTCTGGCTGCCTTGTTCCTGGATGGTTGGCAGGCTTGCTGGTTCCTGGCTCCAGGCTAGATGGGAGGGTTACAATACCCTCACAAATCCAAATCCAACTCCGCGGCTTTCATTATAAATCCACCCAACCCTTCGTACTCTGCTATATGGAGACCCCTTGAACCCCTAACTTTCAACCACCATTCTCCACGATTCATTACATCATTCGGTTTCCTTACCATTGCGATCTTTCTATATCTGAGAAGTAAATGAGGAGAGATGATACCTAGGCAAAGAAAACATGGCGAATGGGTTTTCCAATTTGGAACTCTGCCAACAGTGAACTATGCAGAAAACGAAAAAGTCTTTGGAATACTATGGGAGTGCTTTTTGGTATTGATATTGACTTGGCGTAAAGTAATCCGAAATTTGGAAAAATTTCTTTGATACGTTATATTCAAATTATTGGTATTATTTGAAGTTTACAATATTAAAAAAAAAAGAATACTACACCTTTTATCTAATGTTCTAACAGCAATGTCTCATAGGACACCTTGAGACTATCAGGAGTCACATTACTCTCGTGCCATACCTAATTCCTTGGATTCCACGGAATCCTTAATTCTGCGAGTGGCTTCACAACTAAAGCACTTCTTGGACTTTTCCTTGAAATTGTTCAATGGAATTTCGCATGCCGTGTGCTCCGTTCAAAGTAATCCCGTATTCGTATAGTGGCACGGTTACACAGGACGTTTAATAGAATTGGATTAGTTTTTCCCAAAGTCACGTACGTACTACCGGAAGTATTGAGATATATATACTATAGAAGAACAGGGTATACGATGAGAGGAAAAACTTTCCAGGGGGCTTCCCAATTTGTTCGTCTGCCAATTGGAAGTCGTGAAAGCACACTGCTGTATATAAATGTAAAGTCAGCAACATACCTCATCTTAATAACCCGGAGCTCGAATGATTTAAACTTTATAAGGTGCCCGGACGCCATTGGATAAGCAAGACTGTTCCGCTTCAGTCCGCGAGTTTGGATTTGGGGAGCGCCGGATGCGCGTAACGACGTCTTACCTACTCCATCGGTCCCATTCCGCTGCCTCACCGCGTTATTTTTCTACGTACCCAATCTCAGGGCCACCCCGAGCATCGAACACGTGTTCCACCTCCACTAATCTCCACCCCCGGTCGCCATTCGAAGGCGTTGGATATGGTCCCAGATGCTACTACACAGCCGTCTGCGACCTCAACTTGTTTTCCAGACAGCAAAGCTACTCGAGCAAACTCTAAGATAATCTACGATCTTCGCTAATGTACAACCAGAATCCTCAAGCTTATCTTTAGGGACTAATACCGGAAGTTTATTCAATAAGTACTTTTTCATCTGGGAAAAATTGGTCCGAAGATATATCCATATACCTTTCGTACCTACGTTCTTTATATGTATATATCTATCTGCTTACATACCCACCTACCAACCTACCTACCTCGAATATAGAACGCTAAACCTTCCAAATGCCCTTCGGCTGGATTTTCTATCTGTGGTGTGACGTTACGGGCACGTCGGACGGCTCCAGGCACATAGATGTCCCCGTAATGTCCTCACTAAAACCAAATGGGTCATTTGATTCCGAAGCGATATCTCCCTTATGAGGGATCTATATGTACACCGCCCAGGGGCTACGGGGTGGGACAGTATTGTGAAAATATGCAATGTCCGATATCAAAAGCGATCATTTGCCGAAGGGATACCCTTCTGCTATGGACTATACCATGGCACGAGAATATGGAACTGTTATGTTATTTACATAAGGGTCATTATATTGATATATTATATATACATATACAAATATCCCTGACCATTATCCCTGCTTAATAACTTATTGTATTAATACAGTATTTTAGAAAAATTCTTAAGGTACTTAATGTACAAGAGGTTATGGGAGTTCCACCTAATTTGGATTAACATCCGGTCTGTAACGGTTGATGGAGCTTAGCTGGAAGGATATAGGCTGTATCTATGGGAGATGCTATTCGAGAGGAGTAACGTGGTGTTTATCGGATCATATCCCCCAACCATATCCTATTGCCAGTTTGCTCGCTTAGACCAAGGGGTTACACGTAATCCTCCCCTACTTCGGCCATCATGGCTACTACCATACTGTTTGTTACCCCTTTACTGCATTACTCTGGAGATCTATAACGTCTGCTCGAGGCAAAAGTCAATATGAGCATCTCCCTCATTATATTGTCTGTAATCAATGAATCATTAAGTCATTGATTTTTTAATTGAGAAATTTCGTAAATTTCTTATCTATTAAAATATTACGATAAAAACATTCATATAGCTTAAGCTAAATATTTTATTAGCAATGTAAAACGTCGCATTGCGGTATTCAACGTTAGGCACAGTAGCATTTGTTTCTTTCAATGGTATATTTGTGAGTGTAAACATTTCTATGTTACGTAAAAAAGTAAATGCGATATAGGTTCTTGTTCGGGAGTTGAGTTTACGAGTAGATGCATGTGGGAGGGAATGAAAGATATCGCGCATGAATTCGGGGTGGCTTATGTAATTAATTAAGATTATTTTTTCGAGCCAAACTCAGAGCCTATAAAATTGCCTCATTAGGGTCTGCCTAAGTACCAATCGGCGGCGCTCGTTAAAATACTCCCCTGAAACTTCTGGAATATATCCCATTCGGCTTCAGTTTATCGCATAACGATCTGCCGTCGCTGTCCATATAACGAGCCAATAACGACATCCTACTCCGAAAGAACAAGATTTCACAGGTAGAAGATTACCTGATTTTCATTAGATCGGCTACTTGTAGATAGTCTACGTTTCGTTCGCCATCTTGCCATAGAAAATGGCGTCCAGTGCAAATTTATTCATTCTAAGTAATATTTGTATATTTATTAAGACATAACGTGACGGAATTTGGGTTTTTTATATTTCAAAAATTAAACTTGGTCGATAATGTTGTATAATTTTTTCTCGTGTAATTATGGAAACGAATCGAAAGGCAACCATCGACTTTAGGTCGACTGGTTTGTGTAAAAAAAAAAGTTACTAAAATTAACGCGTCATCTCTTGCAATAATTTTGAGATGAGAAAGCCTCCGAAACTGGATTTTATACGGCCCTCGGCGATTCCACGTAAATGTAAAAGGACCAAACGGAAAATACAGCTGAACACAACGGGCCGTTAGACCGGTAATTGCTTGTAAATGGGCTGACTATTAACTCTCATTCTCAATTTAAATGGTGTCATGGCATGTTTATAATGATTATTTGTGGCAAATGGCGCTACGTTGCCCGGACTCGCTTGAGGGTGGGGTTACTGTTTTGCCATTGCAGAGAGACCTCTGCTACAAATAGGAGAAATAGAATAATATAATTGCATTTGTATTTCGTGAATGCACTATCACTAAACTTGCCCTTGCACGAGTGCATGCATGCACGCGTAATCGTGTTACACGCCGCATTTATTTACATTGTACTATAAAGCGTGGCCCGTAGGTAGCAAAGAGGAAATCGCAAAATGAATGAATCCTCGTTGGGTTAAGTTAATGTTGAGTGTAACTAAAAAGTTTATATTTATCTTTTTTTTTTATACATTCAAAGAATTCTTGATTTACCTTATCTGAAAGAATATACGTTCGTTACTATGTAAAATTAAGTTCATCCTTCTCACTGGAATTACGTGTCATATACGTATGTTACTTGCTTACTTTTTTATCAAGAAAAATAGTAATCTCTTACAGGATATTATTTTTTTTTTAACAGAAAGTATGCCGTTTTCTTTATTACTTTTTCTTGAATACTGCTTTAATATGTTTTTTAATTAAAGAATGATAGTGTCGCGGAGAAATACGTTTATTCCGCTAAGGTTATTATTATCGATTAGACCACCTATATGAGAATTCATGTACTTCCAGTTGGCATCTTTTCCTACAAAAATACTTGTAAAGGGCACAGTAGGTATAGAGCGAAAATTCTCGTGATCTTCTGGGCTATGACTCCCAGGACGGCCTTTTGGCTCGAGGTGGGTCTGGTCTGGAACGCGTAACACGCATTTTTATCAAACGTTACGAGCCCTGAAACGACCCGGATGAAAACCAATATCTTACTGCCGCACGGGAATTCGCTCCAGCCCTCACGCTCTGTTTTCCCTACTTGGCTGCTTATTTCCGCGCATTCCAACCCTGCCATTTGAGAACCAACTCTTTCTCCATATAATCCGTATTCTCAAGAATTAAGATGGCCCATCGGTATCGATCCGTATTACTAAAATACGTTGTTTAACTCAATAAGAAAAAAATCACGGTATAGCATAAGTTATCGCTTAACACACTGCAAATCCAAGTATGTTACTCACTATTATTTCTATGGTAAACACTTTTTACGCACTTACAAACGTGTTCTTATTCCCATGTGTTTTAACGTAAAAACAACACACTTCTAAGTGTGTAAAAAGTGACTGCCACGGAAGGGTTAGAGAACACCACAATTGACTTTATAGTGCAGGAAATCACAGGTTTAACTCTTAATGTGTTATAATGGTCTACGTTACCTGTGTATATGATAACTAATTTCTTAGTGTATTTTCAAGAAAATCTAATGTCTAATCCAACGCAGAGAATCGCACGTCCGTGAATGTCCGTAACGACCCCGATAAAAAGAAATTGCCAGTGAAGATTTGCGTAACAATAAGATGCCGGCTATCAGTCACGTCGTAGCAATTTCGTTAAACTGTAGAGCGAAGGGACGGGTAAGGTGTTCGCGTAGAGAATGGAGTAAAGGGACGAAAGAGAAGCATGTGGCTGCGTATAAGAAGTCTCTAATCTCGGGTCGCGGGCTGCGAAAGTTGGCTCGGAAAAGGGCAAGGGCGTCGAAGAGCTCATAACGCGCCCTCCAAGTAGCAGTTAGCCCTTAGAGGGCCCCTGGTAACACGAGGGGTTTTCGTCCTACGGGGTTTATGCAAATTCAAAGCCAAAAATACACGTGCCCATCGTTACCAACTTGGATACGAGATAATTCGAAGAACGCTGGACCAATTTTTAAAGATCTTCAGTCACAATACTCCCTTCCCTTATATTGGAGTACCTTGCCTCTTGTTTAATGAAATTATCACACCCACTGTTTTACAACAACAACAAATTTGAAATATGTACAATTGATATACATGCTGTCGTAAAAAATATGACTGAGTTTTTCCTATGCTTAAAAAAAAGCATAAAGGAAGATCAAGCTTAGACGAAGTGGATGTAAGAACCAACATGGCTAGGATGGAGAAAGGTCTCTTCTTTAACGCAAAGTATCTTCACACAGTTATACATAAAGCCGCACCAACATTGGGATTTAAATCCGAGCGTAGAAAGCTTATACAAAGCTCGAAATTTATTGGATGGAAATCCTCCCGGCATAAGTGTGCAAGTTCCTCTACAGCCCGCCAAAGTTGCTTCTGGGATTAACACTTTCCTATCTCTTCCTCGATGCGCGGCCATTTCCTACAAACTCCTTGTGCGTTTCCATCGTCGGGATCTCGTAGGTTGACAAATCTTTTGTACTCGAAATAAACTCGGAGCCCTAATGAAATCCCTCTGAATCCATAAGAACAGTATAACGAACTGGAAACTGACAAAACTATCTTCGGCGATCCAGGGACGTATCTATATTTGGTACAGACTGAAAATTTCGAAACTAGCAGCTTCAAAATAAACAGGCAACAGTACATACTGCCAGCAACAAAATTATACCCAATAAATACAAAGATCAAAATGCAATAAAACGTGTCGTTATAATAAACAATTGCCAAAAGGCATTGATTAAATAAAAGAAATTTCCGCAGTTACTTTTCCGTCGTATTTGGTATGGTATTTGCGTTTTTAAATCACCAATTTCGACTTTCAACCTTACGTACATAGGAGTAGCAAGGTTTAGGTACGTATATACACAGGTACCGTAAGTATGTATATTGTATAATATATAGTAGTACAGCCGTCGGCTGTAGGTGCACCAATGGCGTGCACAACGAATGAACAAGATATACCGTGCACTCTGCACATACAATTATCGTTATAATCGTATTTTTCGAAAAGCTCACAGGCGCCAAGCCCGGAAACTTTCCTAGCAGGATTTGGGACGTGAAGCGAGAATGCGAGCTCCCGTGAGAAATACTGCGCAAAGGGGCTTCCCATAGGATACGGTAAGGAAACTGGGAGCACCGCCTTTGCGGGACGTGAGGAGAGTGGGTTGCAAGACGATTAAACCTCCTTCTCTACCACCTTCACATCTTCTCTCTTCCTTGCTCATCCTTCGAATTCTACAGAACCTCCATCTCTTCCTTTGCCAACCCTCACCTCTTCCCCACGCTACGAAACGTCTTGCCTTGAAAAATCGGATTCGCGGAATTCCCAATGGTACGTTCTCTACCCGGATGTTTGCTGGGAAAGAAAAAAACTTTGCAAAAAGAAATCAGACAGATTAAAGATAATGATGCGACGTTCTACTGTTTCAAAATGGAAAAATCGACTGTAGATATTTCAAGATCTCCGTTTGACGATTGCATACTACACTCTTATCCTGAACATTCCTTTGAGTCTATAAGAGAGCTTTGATCTTTTTACTCTGATTTTAATAAAATATTAAAGAATCGCAACAGGATTATCAGATAAGACTTGAAAACATTTCTAAATTAAAGTCATTCCATAGTGTCACATAAGCCATATGGATTTTTCGCTTAAACCCTCGTTTTTCCACTCAATCCGTTCGATCGTTTAATTAAGCAAACGTAACGTCTACGGATTCTATTTTGTAGGATTTTTTATGCATTTTTTTGCCTTTCTCTCTCTCTCTCTCT
>JARPRG010000549.1:1205698-1246298 GCA_031001745.1 Hartigia nigra | reverse complement strand
AAGCAAACGTAACGTCTACGGATTCTATTTTGTAGGATTTTTTATGCATTTTTTTGCCTTTCTCTCTCTCTCTCTCTTTTTTCCTATATCTATATATATTAGCCTTTCTCCCTCTATTTTTTTTCTACTCTGAACGGTCTGGCATTTATGGGGTTAACATTTCTAAAACTCGCCGTCCCTGGCCGGGGAAGGAGCCAGAAGCAAAAAAGATAGAAGCGACGGAGCGAGCTAGTGGACGGGGGTAATGGCAGTCTTGGAATTGCGTTATCAATCTCCAAACCCCTTGGCCCTCGCACCCCCTACCCCAGGGCACTCTGCTCGACTCCATTCCATTTCATTCCACCCCCAACCCCTACGGTCCTCCTCCTCCCACTTTCCAGCCCCGTATTCCTGGTCCCCTTCGCCAACAGGGAAACCCCGGCAAACATGAGGCTTCCGGGAAGGCAGTCGCGCAAGTCCTCTCCCCACTTTCCACTTTCTGGCACATAACCCTCCGTTCCCAGGGTATATGCAAACCAAACCATCCACCTTCCCACCCTCTGAGCTCTTATTGCATTTTATATTATATATATGTATTTCCGTTCTCAGAGATACCACCCAGGACCTAATACTTCGCCATCTTCACTTTCAGGCTGAGAGTTTTTTTTTTGACTGATCTAATGGCGTTCGGTTCCTTTTTTATTGGAATAACCTTAGACATTTTCAAATATTAGCTTGGACTAAGATAAGATTATTCCTCGAAGCACCGCAGTAATTTTATGCACATTCTTAATCGCTAGTAAAAACCAGTCCAATAATTTTATTTGCAAATGAAGATCAGTCTTCGTATAATCTCAGTCTAGTAGTCCAATTGGAATTTTTTTCTTTCCATATCACAAAGCTAAAGCTAAAACATTCATCCCTCCCAAATTAACTGTTCCAAAAGATCCACGTATATTCAGTGCCGATATAAGATGGTGGGTATACACGATGTATATTGCATAGGGTTTTTTTGCTTCTAGGACATCTTATCATCTGAATATCCACGAATTGAAAGATTCATCTCGAGAGGCATTAATCGGATACAGATGCCTACTTCGGATAAGTCGAGTGTGTTTAGGCGTCGGCGACAAACGTATTGTTTGTGAATATGCTAGAAGGAAGAATAAAAAATAAGAAGGCACACGGGAAAGCAAAGGGGACGCCTAGCGTCGAAAAGGGGGCTGTTCACGAAACGCCGCGACGGCCCGTTGGTCTCGAAGTCGATAGCGTATCGCTTTCACAGACCCAAAGGTTACCGAATCGTTCCGAGACTATCTTAATGGCTGCATAGATCGTTTGATACTATGGCCGAGTCGTAAAGGCTATTGCTCTGCCTTCCTTCTCTCCTTTCGGCCTCCCTTATTCCGTACAGCTCGCGCGCGCGAGCGCCACCCCTTGCCGCCTGACTTCCTACTTTCCTATAGTCGCAACCCTTAGCCTTCTAGGAAACTGGCTTAGCGCCACCCACAGATGCCCCACACTAATCCAACCTCACCCACTCCATTTATCCCTAGGACGGGTGAAGTTGAACGGCACTACACTCGATCGGCAATTGACCGTCGACTTCTGGCAATTAATTACCAGGCTATCGCTACCCTCTTAAGAGAGAATAAAATTCCTGGTTCTTGCTCATTACGCTTGCGATTCACGTTCAAGACCAATGCACATTTCTACTTGAAACGGAAAAAATCGTCTGCAATTTTATCTCTAGTGAAAATTACCTTCGAGTCTGATTTGCTTATCTGTTTATTACGCGTGGAGTTGTCACATTGAATGCTGTACCTAGTACGTGGAGATGATTAGTAATAATAAGTTATACAAATAAATTATATCCCACCCAACTGTTGAATTATTATCATTTTATATTTTTTTGAAATGCCTGAATAACGCAGTCATGAAAGGTTAATTACTGACGCTTGATTGAGTTTATGTAAATTAATAATGCAAAGGCTAAGTAACGATTGCATATCCGAATAATGAAAGTACAAGCGAGATTAATTACTTAGAGATACGTATGAAAATTATTCCCTTTGCAAAGAAAAAAAAAAACAAATAAGCGTGGTGGCTATTTGTATTTTCTGTATGCACTTTTTCTCTCACTTTTTTACACTGTACAGTATTTTTACCCACGAAAAATCATGCTAAGTATATATGTACATATATATAGTGACATTTAACCAAATTTTTAAATCGTTACTAAGGTAAAAAAATAATTATGAGATTACGAAATTGTGTAGTAGAAGAGGTCATCGGAAAATGCACATAGCCTTAAAGCACAGAAAGTAATTAATACGTTCTCTTTACGGTGACATTTATATTCACCGTACAATACGAGCGACATGTAACTTAATTAAGGCAACGACGCGGAGCCGACCGCGGTTTTGTGGCTAACGTTCGTATATGCGCTCACAATATTATCTAGTCTGCTCTTCGTATCCGTGGAACGCGCAGCAATGGCCGACGGAAATTGTATTTGTTGCTGCACCCGTACGTAACAGCCACCTCGCGTGAAATCTATTCGGGCAATAGAGAAAATTAGTCGATAGCTATAACCAGTGCAAGAGATACGAAAAAGAAGATTAAAACCAGAAAACAATGAAAAAAGGCGCTAACTCTCTTAGCAGGATAATTTCATTTTAATCAGCATCCTAATACAATTTTTTATTCCTGTAATTGTTCAATCGACCCTTATCGCATCAGAATAAAAATAATAATTACTCAAAGCCTTTAAAGTAAATAAATAACATAAAGTCCGATTTCATAAGTGTGGTTAAAAAGTCACAAAAAAGTCATATAAATACATAACTTAGATAACGTTACTAAAAATGATTTATTGTTATGTCATCCTATTACACGGCAAGGTACAACGCTGTAAAAAAAGAAATGTAAAGTGTCACAAACCGGAACAAGCTATACGCTCTGCAAAGCATATAACTGCCTGATTAAAAGTAACGACTTAAGCATAAACGAAAATTTACGGCCAATCGCAGTGTCACCTACTCACTCGTTCGACCTCACGCGTACGCCCCTGTCATTCAAAGAGGTGTCAACAGCAATCACTTTTACGAGATACTTATTAATTGTTACTGCGGTTTTACGACGGCGTAAAAGTGCAGCTATACGACCGCTTGTGAGCCCCGGCAAAAGGGGGATTCTCAATGGATTATTGCCTCGGCAATGGCCACGGGATACGCTCGTACGCGTGCTAGAGCCTGCTACCAAGAAAAGGGAGGCCTTACCAGGAATCTTTCCAGTAACTGAGGTACTTCGTGAAGATCCTGGTGGATCCTGTTATGAATATAAACGAAATATGAAATGCAATACGGTGCATCAGTATACACGTTATTTTTATATATATCTAAATGCACAGTGTGACACTTACCGAGAACTTTCAAAATAAAAAAGAAAAATATATTATACTACAATGTTGAATACAACAGTGTTGAAGGGATATTCTTTATACAGGAAAAAAGTACCTGCGAAGATTATGAAAGCCCTTGAAAATAATATTGCTCAACGATTTCAAAATTTGCCATTTATTTTCTATTTTCTCGAAGAAAGTAGCAGGTATCTTCGTATAGGTGAGACTCTACCAGAGAAGCAATCCAGCAGTGAAGATATGTAAAACTGGGCGTGGAATGAAAAGAATAGGTAAAAGGAAGCCCTGGGTGGCAACTTGTATGACGTGGGAGTTTGGCGTGAGTTTAGGTTTAGGTTAAAGAAGGTTGGTATACCTACTAGAGGGTTTCCTACTGAACTCAGGACACTGAGAACTGGGGTTGGCTCGGCTTTGGATAACGGCCGTAGAGCGGCGACGGTAATGCGCCGCGCAAGTAAAAGAGAGTTTTTCTTTTCCCTTGGCTCCGAGCCCCACTTGGGCTTATCTCTCCACTAAATCCAGCGATTTTAATACGCGTTTTCTTGGCAATTTCCGCGCTACACATTCCTTCGTCTTAGCACTGGAGCACCACTCTCCTCTCTTCTTCATTCTAACTCCTACCACGCTCCTTCAGGAACGGCCTGCGGGATTCCCCTTCTCCTCTACTCTTTTTTTTTAAATGAACTTTATTTTTACGACCCTATTTAAAGCAATTTCTGATTTCCCTTAATTCATTACCCCGTCGTTTCGTACAGCCGCGTAATGCGCCTCGTGAATTGCCGACATTTCTCATCAGTTAAACTCACGGCGTGTTTGGAATTGTAAGCAAAGCTCTCGATGTTCCTTTAGACTAGGGAAAAATCTTATTCAAAGTCCTTCTTCTTTTTTCAAACTTCTATGAAAAACGTCATTCTCTTAGACGCGCAACTGGAATTCATTTCTCGTATCGTTCCCGTCCATGAGTAGGTGTAGTAATAATTTTTTAATGTACCTGTACTTTCATTATGGTTTATATTGATCACTCATTTATGATCTATGGCTACAAAATGACGCATTGCCACATAACATTGATACAACATAAGGTCGTAAACGAATTTCGCCTCGTTTATTTTCTTACATCACGTAATAGTTCATAAAATAAATATAAACATTAACATCGTACATGTATACCTACATATGTAGAATCAAGTATTCTCTAGTATTATTTCTATATTAATTATCCCGATCGGGATAATTATTTTTTTACTCAAGTCAAGAAATAAATACTGCTTAGGTCCTCATCAGTCTGATTACGTTCTCTTTATACTGATCTAACACTACTCGTTCGATAAATAGCTCTTGATGCATTTGATTTCTTCCTTTTGGTTCAGATCTAGATTTATTTATTGCCTGTTCCGAATTAAAGCAGAACTTATAAATCCTGTTCTCGTACTGCCGATAAGAGCGAAAACAAAATAAAAGCAAGACTTATTTTTTGTCTTGGGATATTCAGTAACTATGTAAGACTGACCTAGCCATATAGATTTACAGTACTTTACGAAGACCGGGATTGTAATAGAGACGGCTGACATTCTTATGGCGGGGTCGAGAGTTCCTATACACGTCATGGGGATACAATAATCGACCATAAACAAACAGGTTAATAAACCGACGGTGGCAGCGTTGTCGTCGGAAACGGGCGGAAGGCTGGGCAAACTTTCTTCTCAGGAAATTGAGCCGGATTTGAGTTATTGAATGGCGTTCATCCCTTAGCCGTAAGGGTAGATTCCACGTTCTCTTGGTCGTCCTATGTCGTGGAGGTCGACCCAGCGCTTCGGCATTACATCTATTGCCGTTTCCCAGAAAAAGAGGGGAAGAGAAAACTTGTAAATAAAAAGGAGTAACGTGACGTAACTGCCATCACGTGGTTGTCGTAGGCGCCACCCTGACGTCAATCTAGACGCGACTTAATAAAAATCAATTGTTTCGTCTCCGCTGTTGAAAACCTTTCCCGTAATTGCTACATTGTTAGACAAACTTTCTTGTACTGCTGTTTATTTCACGGATTATCTACTTTTGACGCAATACCAATAGAAACTATTTGATATCTTGGGAACGCGGGAAATTCGATTTTACTCTTTATACTTAAATCTAGAAAAACTGAAAAAAAAAGATATAAAAGTAACGATAAACCGATTAAAAGATTCAACGTCAGTTCCGAATTATTATTAATCTGTATTATTTCCTTATATTCGAAATAAATGCAGGAATTCTTATACATAGTATAGAAACATTGTTCACAAGGAAATTCCCGAACTCACATTGATAACGAACTTTGCGCACGTATAGTTGTATGTGTAGTAGTCACTGGAAGAAAAGAAATAAAAAAGATAAATGACAGATACTTAGGGTCGAAGGTTACTCACAAAGCAACTATTCATAACGAAGGGATCGCACACTCACGAGTCCCACTCTATGCGCTATAATAAATCTAGAGGGCACATTACCACACCGTCTTCCAATCCTCGCAGACATGGGCTCGTAATACCTAATCATGCCGACTGTTTCACGAGACGTCCCCAAGAAGTATTAAGTCTTGAAGGGGGAATGGGGGTAGCCCTGTCCACAATAAATTCGCCCAGGCGAAGCAATTACTCGGGCAGGTTATAACGGGTGGTGGCTTAAGATTAAAGCGAGAAAAAAATTCCCAACGTTCTTAACATCCTCATCGCCATAAGGTAAGCAGCAGGCACGGCATTCAGCAGCAACAGGAGCATCGGGACCCAGCAGCAACGGCAGCAGGTAGACGAAACAATAAATATAATTTTTGTGTGAAGTCCCCTTAAAGATCCTGAATTTCATCGCCGAGGGTGGTCCTTGTGCTCGTTCTTCAGCCATCATAGTTTTTCTACGACTCCACCTTCGAAATGCTTCATGGTGCTAGTTCTGGTAAGAACAGCACCCCATGAACTACGTCGGAGATTAAAAGTCATGGAGGCTCGTACATCAGGACAGTGAAAGGAACCCGCTCCTCTCGACTCTCTACAGTATTGGTACGTGTCTTAATCTAGATGTTCCTTGGTTCCAGGATCCCTGGACCCTCTCAACCCCCATTGAACATGGACGCCGTGCCCCCCTTTCTTGAACTAATCTTGACCGAACCCACCTCGTAATTCTTCCCTGCTTTTCTCGTTTCCACGACTCACTCGACAGGTTTGTAAGCCGACGTCGGAGTTTTGTCTATGTTTCAGCGCGCCTTATACGAGATAGCGACGGCCATATTTATTGAATGTGCCCACTCTGGGATATCGTGCAGCTCAAGACAACCATCTTAACGATCTTTTCTCAATGGTATCGGTATTAGAAATGCTTGTCTAGGATGTGTAATTATCGCAAGCTGCCACTGTGGTGCCGTTACGTTTTTATAAGGGTTTTAAGTATTCCAAGTAGTTCAATAATTAACAATTAAGTGTATGGCTAGGATGCGTGGAGTATTATTGGAATTTTTTAATTATCTTAAATGGTTCAACGGGATGTGTTGGACTATTGAAAATTTAAAAAAATCGACTTTCACTCTATTTTTTTTATTACATAGTATATGTACATATATGTATTATAGTATATAGGTATACTAAAAGTAGAGTGGATAATTTACGTATAATCATGAAAGTAGCGAAATTTTAAATCGCCTAATGAAATGACTTCTTGGAAGATTGCATTATCTATTGTTACTTTCTGTAGGGACTTCGTTGGGCTCTTTTCCGAGATTTACAAGATTTACGTAGCAAGTATAAACATTGAAGAGATTACGGGAAAGCTCGTTTTAACTTTTAACGAGATTTCCTCAGCGCTGTGTCGGTAGCATTATCAAATAATTGAGAGGTGTAACTCACCGCTATCTTTGCTCCCTCTTCGTTCTCAGCTTCCGCGTGGAAAGTTGACTTAGCCCAGGTATCGATCCTTTTATTTTAATAATATAATGTAAAACTCAGATCTGTAACAAGAGAAACGCATAAAAATAATCAAGTATTAATATTCCCCATACAAGGAGTTTCGATTCCACGAAAAGCACAATTTTCCTCAATAAAAGACATGACAGTAAAAAAGTGCCATTTAAAATTCAATAATTCACTGCTGATTACATCATACAGATCAAGTCACATTTGACAATAATTATTCTGCCCAAGACCTCATACACCCTATCTCTCGAACTCCTAAGTGTCCTATGCCTTTATAATTCCAATAAAACCTTCCATTTCCTATCATTTTTCTTTAAGTTCTAGAGTCATCAAGATCCAGCCAAGTCATTCGTATTTCTCCATCACACTAACTGTAAAGTACGGCCAATGTCCACGAGAGAAGCAATAGAAATAAACATGCCGGGTAATGCGCTCGTACGTCGTGAGGAAAGATTAAACAGTTAATAAGAATAAGAGTCTCGAGGCTCCCCTTATTCCGCGAACGGCGCACCAGGTACCTTTCGCGAGTAGAAGCCAGTAGAAGGGATAGAGCCAGGAGGATCCAGAAGATACGGAGAATGTAGAAGCATAGAGAAAAGGTGTGGAAGCGAAAGAGAGTAAGCAAAGAGAGCGCAAGAGTATAAGATATAGATATATAGATATAGGTAAAAGAGAACGAGAGAGTATCCGAAGAAGGGAAGTTGGCAAGAGGCAGAGTAACCTGGAGTCGGCGGGGGGGGATGTTGTTACGGAGTGGGTTTCTGGGTGGTTGGAGGGAAATGGCGGCCATCTTTCCCGCGAGCTCTCCTCGAGAACCAATCGCCTTTCTCCCGTGAACATTAAGGCGGCAACTCCGGCTGAAGAATTGCCTCAGCCACGTTAGACACATTTTTCTCGCTTTTCCTTTATTCCCCAAACCCGACCGTACCGGCACCCTCTTCGCTACTCTCGTTCTTTCACGCTACCTCTCACCATCTTCCTGTGGCACTGTCTCTCTCCCCTTTTCCTCAAGAGAAAGGCTTTTTCTCTGGGTATCCTTCGCGTAGCCGTTTCGCATCTCTTATTTTCATTGTCCACCACCCCAATCCCCTTGTACGAGGTACGAAGGTATAATAGTGTTCATCCCTGAAGTGGGCTCCATCGAGCGGCAGGTGGCTGACCTTAATAACGCATCGTGCCACCTTAAGTTTGGAAAATAAAGAAAGAGAAATAATATATATATATATATCACACCATCATGTCAAGATAAATTCTCTGGTTGATTTACAAGTACAAAAATTTTGACCTAGAACTTTCCAATGATTATCTTACTGCATTCTTATACCCTGTGGGAAAATAGTTATATGGTCCATGGAACTTTCCTTTGATTGATATATAGGTTACAGGTTACGCACGCTTAGTTGAATATATTGCTACTGTGTGTTCCGCTATGTATTATTGTACGTCTATAGTCTGTCTATGGCTATACGTTTTCAGTGTATTACGCGAGATGAGATCTTTGGCTTTTGTCGAGACATCCGAACTGCTGTACCTATTGCGATTCCTGACCGTTATGGCGTACGTCATGGGATTACGGAGTTTCGAAATGGTTACAGTATGTACAGGGTGTTCTTGAATTCAAGGAGCACCTCTAATGACCTATACTCCACCTTGTACGGGCTACTCTGTATCTATACCTGTGGTGGGTAACGGCAATGTCGTCTGATACAATGATATTCCAATGTGGCGGTTTTATTCGTTTTATGGGTTGTTTTGTTGGCTCCACGAGATATTTCCAATTCATGAACGACCGGCCAGCTCGTTGCGCGGATACTCACTTGCTTATGTGTTATAAGTATGTCTGCCAGTGAATTATGATTTATGATATGGACGGTTCGATGCTCTTCCTTCTATATATAACATTGTAAATACAGATTTGAAATTGTTGAAAAATTCTTTTTCGGAGTAGATAAATATTGCGTGTGATCGCTCGAGTTGCTATGGGAAATTTACAGTGCAATATGATGGTGAAATAAACACAAACGGATATAATTTATCATATAAATATATCCGTTTATAAAAAGATGAAGATAATATATATGCTAATTGGATCTCTTTTGCGAGCTTATTCCGCTATACGTTTCTTCATAATTAAAAAAGACGTAAATTTAATTGGAGCACAAAGTAAAGGCAAATGATTTATACTTATTAATTGGGAAAGTATTAATTATTACTGTATTGAAGCACGCGAACCAGTGTATATTTAATAAAGTAAAATAAGAACATAAAAAAATATGAGTAAAATTATTAAAATAATAAATGGTACTCGTCAAAAAGCAACTGCTGTCATTTAAAATGTTTTTCATTCATCAAATTAAAAAAATTTTTTTTGTGTCTTTATACTTACCTTTTGAAATCTTCCTCCGTTAGCAATAACGGTAACGATTATTGGCAAGTAGGTAAATGCGATGCGCATAGCCCAGTATAGGTAAGCCCTAGCGCTACCATAAGGGTAGGTTGTGGTAGGTATAGACGGGAGAAACACCCTGACTTTATGGCAGCTAACTCGGCCGTGCCATACGAGAACTCGACGAAGTCGTCAAAGTCTTTTACGAGCGAGTAACGGGATTTAAAGTGACGATGATGCAACCTCAAGGTGCTCACTTTATCCTTCATGGCCTCGTAAATGTAACTGATGACATTGTCAGATACGTTTGACTTCACTCACTCTTCAGTCTTCCATCCGAAGTGGATTTCGTTGATAGGGCTGGCACGAGGGTGGCTACCAGAAACGCCCATAAAAATCTACAGGTCTATTAAGGGGCGCCTAGCTCTTTAAGATTACGGGAGGACACAACAAATTCATTACACTGGGTTACTGCAATCTAGTTTCACTGTAGTACCAAAGTGTTTAGCCTTTCAGATTTTATGTGTAAAGGGTTCTTATTTTGATTCGTATAGTTAGATATACTTGGAGGGTACGTTTATGGTGTTTTTATCTTTTCTTTTATCTTGCGGAAAAAAAGTATATTTTGTGGCGAGATTGAGATAAATTGCTGTATAAGTGATTTCATTTGTTTGGAGGATAACAGAAATGGTGGATGTTTTTATTTTCTATTTTTTTTTCTTAAAAATAGGTAAAATTGTACTTTGAAAAATGAATGGAATTATATGACTTCTTTTACACTAGTTTTGACGTTCTTCGGGTACTCTTGGTAATGTTAAATTTCTGAGGTTGTAACTTCTCGAGGATTCCGCTTAACAGCTTTTGAATTTCAGCCAAGTAAATATTGCGATTTCGTGGTACAGGATTAAGGTTATAGATAGATATAAAGGAATGTATGACAAATTTTTTTCACGTGCGACAATAATGCATTTTGGAATTGCCATGAGATTTCTTGATTATTGTATCGTTTTTGTAAATAATATCTTTTGTAAGAATGACGTATGGAAAATAAAGATGAAGAAGATTAAATTATTCTCGTAAGAATCTCGTCAATTCTCTTGACAATGTGCCTCATCAATTTTCACCCCCTTAAGATATACTCCTACAAAGCTAAACGACTTCCGGTAAGTATGCTTATAAATGATAATATCGTCACAAACGACATTATATAAATTTAAGAGCCTTTTTATGCACAATATTATATATTTAAACTTTCAACGACTTTTTAAACATATAATGAATGGAGACGCGTCTGATATCTTAACCGGTTTCTGTATTACCAATTCAGAAATCATGTATTTAATAATAAATAATGATGATATTAAAAATTAGCAAGCATTTATAACCTCCAAAAAATAATCTCTGACCTTAAAAAATGTTTCATCAATTTAGTCATCAGGCTTAATTACTACAAAAAGAAGGGTCTCGGCATCTTATAGTGGTGCCATCTGGATAAAGTGTTTGAAACTACAAGACACCAAGCTCCATCTGTACACATACAAGATGACTTCAATACAGTCCGACTAACTTCAGTCGAGAATGAAGATGCCTGTATAGTAAGATATTTTTATTCTTTGAAAAAAAGAATGCATATTTTGAATATTTAGATTTATCGAAGATTATACCACCAATTGAAATAAAATTTAATGTAGTAAACGAGTGGGCTGACTATAGTTAATACTGAGTTATAGTCAACATGTATTAAATACTATAAAATAGAATATTGATAAGGGCTTTCATATTTGCAATATTACTGGAATAGAAAATTTTGGGATTGCCTGTCGTTAGAAATGAATGGTCTCTCTTTTAACAGACATCCCACGGCGCTGATCCTCGTTCTATTTTTCAAACACCCCCAAGAGCGCTTTATCGCTTAATGATGTTCACTTGGTTCGCTCGGTCGCTCTAGAGTTACAGTTATTATTTTCATTCTTGCCTCTCTGTATGCCCCTGCCAGCCATCTACATCTAATTTACATAATGCGGTAATATCGTACATTATCTGCCAAATAAATATCGGCAAAGCTGTTACCAAAGCGTGTGGACCCCGTACAGCCTGACGCCATTTTAATTCATTTTTTGATTATTTATAATTTTCCTCTAAGTTCATCGTTCCGATGTCGTTCAGAAATAGACCGACCATACATGACAAATTAGAATTTCGAATAACTGCAATTTTGTAACCGTTGCATATATGACACTTCTAATGCATAATTAGAGAAAATTTTCTTAAATAGATAGAACAGCCATTGAAGACTCTCGTACAGTTGGATCTTACAGGCCAATCAGAGATCGCGCGTGTTGGAACATATGCGCTACAAGTAGCAGAAACTAGTAATGCTATGTTCCAAAACTGAGTCTAACTAGACCGGCTAACGGTCTTACCTAATTAGAACAAAGGACAATAACATCATATATTCATGAATAGCAGATACCTAAGTGTAGACTTATCCGACTTGAATAAGATAAAGATTTAATCCAAAAACGGTATAACATTACCATGGACGTATTAACAGCTGCCAAAATCTAAACATGTCACTACCCGTAATATGCTTTAATTTTCCGAAATTCTTCTAATTTATAAACAACATGCAGTTAATGTATGATTAATTTAATACATATAAAAAATTAGCCATTTACCGACAATTTAAATTATGTTAAGACTTCTCACGGAATATAATCGCAATTGACACGCCACTATTTTTTAACGAGGCCTCTGTCTTAAATGTGATGCCAGAAGTAGGTCACTGCCGTACCGACTATGAAGAGAACTCTCTCAGAGAATAACCATCTGCCTTGTCGATTGGGTTGAGAAAAAGGCAGTTGCGTCTACTGAAGAAAACTCTCGAACTCTGTGAAGAGTTTCAAAAACTGTGTCGCCACTTTCAACATATAGCACTACACTGAGAAAGTAAAAGAATCGTTAAAACGTTAAAATGATCAAGGAATTATTGGTAGTGACTTTATGTTTGGTAAGAGACCTCTTTATGGTTACTCACCAGTCACCCAAACGAAGGATAATGCAGTCGAATGAGATGCTGAACTCGCTCATCCCACTGCAGTAAGAGCTACAGCAAATTGCCGACAGATGGCTTCGAATCTTGGTGCACGCGTCGTTGCTCTTAAAACGGTGCAAATTTCTTTCCCCGTAGATTTACGATCGAATTAAATCTGACAATTATTGTTATTGTGTCGTCATATAAGGAGGTAACAGATAATAAATTCGGCCGTAAAACGTTAAACTAGTGGCTGCGTTTTGTAGGGCTGGTTTAGTGCTGAGTCGCGTGCACAACGACGCTCGTTAAAGTGGCCGTAAACCGACGTGACCGCTGGCGGTGCAGTCAGCCCGCCACAAACCACACTCACGTGGTTCGATTTGGAAATAAAATCCATTTTTTACTTTGACTCTACTTGATGACTGAAAAAAAGGTTGGTACATTTTTCAAAATACTTTTATTATTATCGTATAGACTGCGTAAAAATATTTTACACTTTTAAACCTTCAGTTCAACAACTATTAATGAGATATAGGTGACGACCGCTTAAAACTTTACAATTTTAGAAGTATGTATTTCGATTTACATAAATGTAAGAGCGCTGCTTTTAGTTTGAGTACTTGCAGACGGATGGCGGTAAATTTAAAATCGATACTTGGACCGGTGGGTAATGTGAAAATAAATGAAGTGGAAGCTTACGTTACCTTGCAGTAGATAACGCGACGTACTGCACTTGGTATAAGGTTTGTATGATGCACTCTGCAGGCAGTGCAGAGTACGACGCAAGTCTTCAAACTACCATCCCGGTTAAGCTCAAACAATCTAGTTTAAGGTACAGCCGTAAGAGCGGCTTACTTACTAATTCCATGAAGCTAAAGGTCCTCCCTTGAAAGATAATTAAGTGACGTACATAAAACAGGTTTATGTACGTCTCATATAGTATACTCATGAAAAAGGAAAAGAATTCACGGACGAGAATATTGTAAAGTAATGAAACCGTAAATATACCTACATTTAATAAAAAAAACCTTATGGGTGTTTCAATGCGTTAATGTGACGTTATCTACGCATGGCGCAAATGAGATGCACATAGATGAATATAAAAGTGATGTTTCACGCTTTTAAGCGTCATTAAACGCATTCATTTACAAATTACGTAATTTACAATGACCTGTAAATCACACAGGTAATTTGACTATGTGCACTTAACGTATCCATAATATAGAATCTGAATCATGTTTCACATATTGAAGTTTCGATATCTGCATTATAAATGTTTACCATTCCGATCGATGACAGTTTATAATAAAATTTGGAAAATTAAATTTATCGTTCCATTTTGCTAGTTAGATGACTAATCCTATTGAAAATATACTACTTTGATTTATCTGACTTCAGACAAGTCTGCAAGAAAATAAAACACGTGCAATCTTACTATAAATGATTCTATACTGTTTTAATTAATTAAAGTACCTATTTAATTTAAAAAATAAAATACACGAAGTTAAAGGGGAGGGCGTGCACTGTCAATTTATTGTAGATGGCAGCGTGATCATTCCACCCTTTACACTGTACTTCGATTAGCTAAATATAGATTTACCACTGTAGTCAAATGAGTAACAATAAGAGTCAAATTTAGTCATTAATAATCATTTAGCATTTTCCTAAAAACGATTTAGAATTTACGATAAAACAATATGTCAAACTAAGTTTCGATTAATGGGACCGAATTAAAACCCTATATCTAGAGCGTCGTTTGATTCACGTCGTGTAGCGATTTCAGCCAATCATGGGAACGTAATGGCCTCTGAGAGAGAAACCGAAGTTCAGCGGATCGCCCGTAGATGTCGGTAGTGTAGCCGGTCGTAAATTGTGGTGGGATTCCCGCCCATTGCATGCCAAGAGGCGGTGCTTCGAGTGACTGTGACGTCACGATTACCCCCACTACACCGACTAAATCCCCACCACACAACCCAGGGCTTTCCCCTCCAAGGCAACTCGGTAGGCCACCATCACGGCCATCTTCATAAATGCAACCGGCCGTTTGAAATGGTATTGAGGCTAATTTAAGCGGCGCTTAAATGATACAGTGTTTGTTTATTGCTTGTTAAAACGTTCTGGATTAAATATAAAACGTTGACAAGCGTCGAAGCCTAGCTAGACAGAGTGGCGCTGCCTTGCCACACAGAATTGCCAGATAGTTTTTGCGGCTATTTTTCGCACTAAAGAATTTTCACCACAAATCACAGATTTTCGCCAACACCCACATACATTATGTAATACAATACTGAATTACAGAAACCATAAATCACCTTTCGCTTAAAGTATCCACGATTATAAAAATGAGAAAATATTTTTCCGATTCTCTTGTAATAAATATAGCTATACTGTATACATATATCTATACCTTATACATAACAAAAAAAGAACGGTATTATCGATTATCACATTTTTTTACCACACACGTTGTCTCTACTTGGCGATGCAAAGTGCGACAAACCTACCCCTAACCTAGGAAGTTCTATACCGATACACATTACAGTCTGCAGCCGCCTACTTACCAATTTCCACAACCAGTTACTACTAACCGTATCGCAAACGTTAATTTCTGGCTCAATACGTCTACGTTTTCTGAAAAGTCAATTGTTTTGTGCTCTACGCTAAATATTTCAAGACGATCCTCCTTGTACAGCCAGAGTCGTTTCAATCATGCAACTACGTACTGAGTTGCAACACTTCTACAAGAATCAAAATACAAGCTTTTATATAGAGGTATAGATAGGTATACAAACGTATAATAAAGGTATATAGATACATAATAATATCACGAGCATCTGCCAAACAGATGACGAAATCGCACGAGGTAGCGTTCAACGGCGAGAAAGATTCGTTCTCACCTGAAAGAGAAGAACCGGCGGTAAAAAATGGCACGAGTAGGTAAAAACGGGTACAGGCCTCTCTCTCTCTCTCTCTCTTCTTTGCTCTTAACCAGAATATAAATTCGAGTCAGAATGCTCCCGGGCAAATTGTGTTTATAGGAATAGTGAAACGTATTTGTCCCTGGGGAAATATAGACCTTTAGTCTGCACCAGTCGGATTGCGTCGGTGGAGATACGCTACCACTAAAAAGATCAATACGCCATCGTCCTCCCTTTTCTACGTATAGTCTGGATAGTGTGAGCCTTGGTACCTCTATACTACATACAGATATACCATATATAGTTATATAGATGGTTAGATATACATATATATATATATATATATATATATATGCACGTACGTATACCTATGGCATACCTACTTACAAGACACGTTACAGTGTCTTCTTCTCTGTGTATACAGGGTGTCTTGAAAGTGCGGAACCTCGCACGATAAACCTAGTCGACTATAATGGAACCAAGAAACGGGACAAGGTCGCGATTAAACGTGACAAAGTGTAAATTGTACGAGTAGGCGTTTATTAGTGCGAGAGTAAAGTCGAGAGTGGTTGACCTAATTGATTTGCTGACTCTAAGGAACACATTTCAGAAAAATGTAGTATAGGTACACGTAACTACTGCTGTTGTCACTGTTAATATGAAACTCGAAAATCGAAGGAAAATATAAGGATGAATAAATTAGTAGTGGATTGTTCGTTTTGTTTCCGTGGAATTGCTGGCGACAGGCTAGGAAGAGGTGGGTATGTAGTTGTGACGAACTTTGAATCCTGGATGTTCATAACAGTACCGGATGGTTGGATTGACAATAAAAATTAACCAGATACACTGTGTTTCAACCCCAAAGTACTAAGAGCGCGGGATATTACGAGTTTCCTTTTAGTGGCGAGTCCCTAATTAAATTACAGATAGGGTTACTAAGCAGATAACAAGAGATTCACTTTGGCACATAATTAAACTTTGTCGAGACGTCGTCATTTAGGGTTGGTTACTCTCACGGTGAATATAAGAATTGGAATTTGTGAGATTGGAGAAAAATTATATAAATTAAAAAATTACGATTACTTGCTAGTAAGCATATAGACATACAAATATTTCAATTGGAAATTTATAAATTTAAAAAAATAATTTTAATCCTATCGTTTTGTATCAAATGCATTATACATACATTGGATGATGCTACAGCTGCGATGACGTATAACGGACATCGGATAGTATTAGATATTGTTAAATTTATAGTCTAATTAAGATTCGTGATTAGTATACAAATGTATGTTCCTTCTGAACCTTGCTTTAATCCCATCAGCCACGCTTTTACAAATTTCCATTTTTCCTCATTCTACCCCATACTTAATTCCCTTTATAAGCGGAGTACCCTATACAGTCTTACTTAAAGTAATTTCATTTATGCGATCCAGCCTATATATACCCTACAGCTTAATCTCATATTGGTCCATGTTAACAGAGAGACTAGTATTGTTCTATTTCATTTAAGGTATTAAATCGGCATTAAATTCAACGTATAAAGACATATAATAATGAAAAAAATATATACTCTATGTTTTCAATGAAATAAAACCTAATCTTCCAATCATGTAATACGTATAGGTAGATATATTTATATTAATTATATAAGCATCTCCAAGATCGAAGGTTCAAGTACTTTAATATCTTGTTTAGAATAGCTTATGGTTTGACTGTGAAATTATGACAGTATTCCATGACCTAGGTTCAATTCAATTTATTGTTATTATCAATTCAGATATTTTTAGCTTTGATAAATCACAATGATAATATAATCGTACGTGTATCATTTTAACGTAGATTCATTAATTCGTCATTTGATCACTCTATTAAATATACCATATATAGCTTAACTCTCTTTTCAGTGTAAAAATGGTATAGTGTGCAATATAATTGAGTAAAAGAAAAGTTATATATAATATACTCTATTTCAAGTTGGATAGTTGAAACTTCTTTGATAAAAAGTAAACCGAGCTCCTGGCATGTTGTACGTGTTCATTTTGTACTGGCGGCAAATCGCGTCGGTACATAAAATAGAGGTACATTAATATATTAGATATGAGGTAATTCGAAATATGGATTATGTAAATATTGTGAAGACGGTAGCACGAAGATATTTTTATTATTTGTATTCGTTACTCAAAATGAAAGCTGGTTTAATTGAGTCGAGAATCAGCCATTTGTAAGTTATAAGCAGTCAATCGTTTATAAGGAAAATTCAAATGAAGTGTAACACACAAATTTACGATGCATTCGTGCGATTACCTCGTAGCTGAAACAGCAAACATAAGTAGCGAATGATATCAACAAGTGGATGTTTCAATGTTATTATGACGCATTGATTGCGAATACAAAGTATAACTCGTATCAGCAATGGATATATAAAGATTTGCAAATTGTGCGGCGTATTACGCTCATGCTGCGATGATTGTATTAACGTACGTGCAGTAGTGCGTGATTGTTCTTATATCGATTAAATGGGTAAGATAACATTAATACCTGACAGGCTTTCACATATGGGACAAAATTGTATTTAAGAATGACAATGATAATAAAAGCAGATCCACAAGAATTTGATATGAACTTGAAGGAAGAAAGAAATATTTTTGATTAAAGCAAATAAATACGTTCACTAATTTGCCAATTGCTTTTTTATAATTAAGCGATAACGTAGGTCACTGAATTTTTAGTAGCATTCAGTGAGTTTTAATTAAACAAGCGCGGAAGTATAACATGTCGCTAATGGATTTACCAAGTTATTTATAAATTCCTATACGATAATTCGGCGAACGGTAACCGTTGCAACTGGAATTGTACAGCTCGTGATATTTACGAGGCGTTTGGGTTCACCATAATTGCCTGAATTGGCTGTCTAATGCCAGTATTAAATGTTTATGATACGTGTGAGATCCCTATGGGATGACGATGGTGTGCAATTTCTAGACCACAGGTTTCATCTCGAAGACGCTCCTCTCGTTCATTCCTCCACTCCTCAGGACGATAACACTTGCGATATACGTTACAGTCATTTACATTAGAACAAGATATTTGGACTTGATGTGTTGATCCGATTTTTTGAAAAATTTTAATTTTAAGTGAAATTTCAAGTTTGGTATTATTACCGGATTCTATAACGAGTGCTAATAAATTTAATCCAGAAATGACAAAAAGTAGCAAAATAAAGTCATATTCGTATGCCAGTAACGATAAGAAAAATTATCAAGTGAATTACCATACGCTTCGCTATAAATTACTTCATTATTTTGCAAAATTATCAGAATAACTCTTTATACGGAAATATAATGTATGCCTCATGCAGAAATCAACCCTTGTTCATAATGCAAAATATTTTGGGCAATAAACCGGCTGCAGTTACGAATTAGAAACAGTTCATGGGTATTAATGCATTCTATATTATGCAAATATTCTTGACATCTATATGCGAGCACTTATGGTTTCTCCGACAGGATAATTACGTGTCAGCAGTCTCTGCCAAATAGGATATGAATTATTAAGCGCTACCTCCTGCTTCAACATGGCCACTGTGTACATACATATCTGGAAAAAGTGAGGAAATTACAGAGCTCAAATGGCCGGACTTGGTCAACGCGGATAAATGACGGGCTCTAGGGTGTGCAAAATTACTGATCGATATTTCCCACTCGGTTTGGTCTCATCGCGCGGCCATTGTTCTCTATACAATGAAACCTATGTACGTCGATACTTTTATCCGAGGAAACTGCTGATCCTCATTACCGAGAGAATCACCAAGTATTTTCCAGGATAACTATATACGGTATTAGACCCCTTATTCGATTTTGCGACGACTATGTCTCCAATATCAACTTTACAGTATTATGAAACTATCACTATATATATAGTTAAAATTGAACAAAGTTTTTGTTAGAGTACACGAATTTTCGACTATTACTTTTACTTACGTTTATTGGATATTGAAAATTCACCAAATTCCCAATTATAAATTTCACACCTTGTATATACCTATGTCTACATATCAACACGGTTCCACTATAGTCACTATAACTGTATTCACTTTGCACGGAGAAACTTATAGCAGTTACGACTGTACGACCAAGACTGCGCTTTTCGGAGTTAGGAAAAGCCTTTCCCAAAAGGTGAAAAGGAGAAATGATCCTTTTCGTAGAGTAAAAGGTAGACCGGCGTTACAAGAAGAAAGATACAGCTTTCCTTTAGCTTGTCCTTTTCAAAAAAAAGTGAAATGGTTTTTACGATTCTCCACCCTCATAAGGGAAACAGAGTTTCAATAGAATTTATTACTGTGATTTAGGAAAAAGTTAATAACTATGATAAAAGACGTAATTATAGAAACATTGTATAATCACTAAGTCCATTGTTAATTAAAAATTATACATTACATCGAGAGACAAAATTTTCGTTATAATTGAACTTTACGTATATTTACATTTTTAGGTAAAATTCATTGGAGCGGCATGTAAAGGTGCAAAATATTCTAGATAATAAGATCCGGTCTAGTAACGAGTAAATAACGATTTCGTTAGATCGTTAAATTCTTAAGTATTCGAGCTTAATTCGCGTGGGTGTTTCGAGTGCAGTTGTGTAGAGGATCGTACTTCAGTATAGAGAGAGAGAGAGAGAGCTATATAAGTATATAGATATATTCGGAGTTAGAGAAATTACGAGTTAGCCTGTGACGCAATGAAAATGCGTGGGAGATGTAATTGCGATTATCCGGACGCGAGATACGAAGTAAGTCAAGCCTAACTAGTAACTGAGATTATCCTGCATCCTATCTCATGATCCTTTCTTGTATTTTCAGTAACGACTTAGGTATTCTGCCAATTAATTCCAAACGTTAAAACTTTCGTTGCACGCATAAATGTGCATACGTTGCAGCACTTGAGGCATTAAAGTTTTACGCTCGAATTACACGAGTCTAAGCGAACACTTAAGGAACGACGTATTCCGTACATTAAAAAGTGCCTGGGAAGTGTTCGGTTGTTTGAAAATTTCACGGAGTCGATGAAAAACATCATAAACTGACAACAGAGAAAAATATGTAAGAGTCATAAAATCAGTTGAAAAGTAATTAAAAAAAAATATTCTTAATGCATCTATGAGTATAGATATACATATGCTAATAATCCAGAAATAAGTGTTGAGACGTCATTCCTTCTTGTTTTAAAAAAATAATTATCGATAATAACCAAGTAGGTTTAAATAATTGCCAATTAACGTTTTTACTATTATTATTTAGTTTATGTATTTCACGGTACATAAAGAATACTTGATAGAAGTGCATTCGGACACGTAAATAAAAACTTTTGAAATCAAAATAAAGATTTACTCACAATGCTATAAAGCCCCTCGTGACGTTTTCAAGTGTCATTGACGCTACGTCACACATAACCTGACACATAACACAGAGCAGTCACCATTGGGCCAGTGTTGTGTGCCGTCGGCTTTGCGGTTTGGGTCTTCGCGGGCCCTTATCTTACCCTTATACTCGTTACATTATCGTTCCCGTAGCCGTTATCGTGCACGTCCTCGGGTTACGGATTCCTGCGGGTAGATCAATCTCGGTCGCCTACTGTCTGACGTACATGCTGTACTTAGTTGCGTGCATTCGTGTTTGATATGTTAAATTAAATTACGTTAGGTTACCATAATAACTGAGTGGCTATAATAGACACTAGAAAATGGAATAGATACATAGAGCAATATATGACATAGAAGGTACTATCATAGTTTTATGTATAGAATTGCAAGTAATTGCTACATTAAACAATAAACGGGGGGGGGGGGGGGGCCCAGTTTGCTGGCCCCAACTGGATTCATCTCTGCTATCCATGCAGACAGAGACGCACCAGCACATCTTGAAATTATCTCAGTGTATGTATCGTGTATTATTTTCATCCGTCTTTGGGAAGAGCATTTTCTTTTTTACGGGTCACTTCGAGGAATGTGACGGAGAGAACGGATTCCTCGAAAGTCTTTGAGTGCATCGGACGCCGACGTAATTTCCCGCGTGCATTAGACGCAGTATCGTGATGCAGCATCTGAAGCTGTCAGAGACATTGTTGGATAGATAAACTATAATAGTATAGAAATAAATATTACTCGCAGTATGCAATTTTATTTTTTTTACATAAATGTTTCTTGTGAATTGCCCGGAATATCTATCCATGTTATCAATGCTTTTATTATATATTAAATCTCATTGATACGCCTTTGGACATTTTTTGCCAGGTTTTTATGTCAAGTACTACTATGTTGCAGAACTGATAGTTACGCGTGTACGCACTTAGGTTTTCATGTCCCTATTTTTACCTACCGGTTTGCTGTTTAATTAATATACAATCTCGCACCCCTGCACCATCCCGTTAAACATGGCAGTTTCGCGGTAGCTGCCGAATCTCGTATTGTTAATAATTGAAATGTGTTGAAAGCAGTGGAGAGCAGCGGTGAGCATTTGAAATGGCGCAGTATGGATAAACAAGTTGGCCTCTGGCAAACGTTCACATGGATACCACTTCTGTTGATCAATAGCATATGCACTTATGGTATAGTCGGTGTTGATTTTTCAACAAATTTTTAGTAACGTTCGTTCACAGTGATGCCAACAGGAAAGAAATATGTATCGATATCCAATTTGCCATTTTCTATCTATTTTCACTAGGCATGTAGGCAGCCAGGCGGCTTTTCATTGGCTTTCCGATTTCCAACTTTGGTTCCTAGCTATATAGGTTATACCTAACAATAAAGTGGATTATCTATCGCGAGAGAATAGAGCCAAGGAAACACTTACTTCTCGACTGATATGATCGCACGGAATAAATTATCGTAGACATTTTTTTCCAGTTTTGGAATGCCATAAGGAAACCTGAGAAAGGTCCTGTGTTCCCTCCGGGAAGAATTTTTTCTCTTTTTTTTTATCCTCGCGGAGAAAGGGGAAAGAAAACAGGGGTTGGTCTCGCCCCATCTGTGAAGCGTGGTGTGCGTAGGGACCGAAGGGGGTTGTAAGGTAGTACGGGGGTGGGTCCGAGTATCCTGAATAAATTGCAGGACCCTCCCTGTCCTATCCCTTTCCACTTTCTCTTGCTCAGGGTCGACCATACGAATAATTGTACCCTGGGCTAACTTCCACATTACATAACATACAACGAAGATCTAAACTGTTCGTGTACAGACTCACGACGTTGTATATAAGAGACAATGGTAGTTATAAATTTTCAAAAATATACTGTACAGAATTTGAAAAATTGTTCATACTGCATTAAAATAAATTCAATTGGGAATAATAGAACCAGTGAATTCTACATTTAAAATGTAAGAAAATCAAATCTAATATGTTCCCTTGTAAATCTATTCTCCCTTTAATTTTCCATTTTTTGTAATCATCTCATATCCAAAATATAATGGCGCCAATTTTGTATAAAGGAATCACAGACTCCTAGTATAAATGACAATAAGAAAAAAATAATAATTCAATTCCCATAAGGCAGTGCACTCCATTTTGATCCCGTAGTATTTTTCACTGCGAAGTCCTAAGGGACTGCAGCCCCTTCAGCATTGTCTCTTTAGCACAGCCCTTGGTTCGGCCCCACTCGGTTCTTCATCTTTACATCCAGCCCTAGCAACCCTCCATCGAAACCGATAAGTAAGGGAAGGAAGTAGAAGAAGCAGCAGCAGAAGGATGCGCATATATATATATATATATATAATCCTAACCTCGCGCCATTCCCTACGCATTAATATTTTACACGCATCACTTATACAACCCTTCGGATTACCTTCAACCTACCAAAAGAAGTCTCAGCCATTCCCAGGTCTACGTAGGCAAACGCTCAGTAGACGAGTTCAGTTTCTATCCAACTCGTCCTACTCTTCCAGTTCGATCTCTTGACCCTTTACCAGCTGCTTAACCTTGAGTGACCTAAAGTACATGGTACAGCTGTAAAGGTACTAAACATAAAAACGGTAAGCGAAATGGACGTGAAGTATTCCATTCGTGGCTGCCATCTTTCTTGAACAGATATCAAGAAAAAGTCACTCTGATAAATGTTTCCTCCCTGTATAAGAAGTATTATAGAGAATTAACGTGGACAGATTTCTTGAGAAGACATATACATTTCTCGTTATTTCATTGTACGTGTTACGGTGTACAGATTGTGTATCAATGAGCCACGGTTCCTGAAATCCTTAGGAGGGACTTTGAAACGTGTGTAAAATATTTACATATGTGGATGCATATCCTTCCGCAAGAAATATCGTTGAGCTGCGCGTTCAGAATGTCTTGTAGACATTTCTTGCTTCTGTAATAGATTATGGTATAATAGTATAGCGTGCAGTTAATTGCCATAGGAGGAATGCCCATACGGAAATTCATATTTCTTATAAAACTAGGAAGTATAGAAATTAGAACCTACGACTATGGCCTAGCAATAAAATGAGTCTCGATCATGTCGTTAAAACTGCGACGGTTTAACGAGCCAAGTTTTCCTCTCTTACGAATGACGCGCCATTTTCATTCTCCTAGATCCTAAATGTTATTCAGACTGTCTACCGGGTTTCGGAGGAGCGAGGATATACTATAGGTATATGCGGGTATTTGCACGGGGAGCATAAAACATATGCTTTTTTTTTTCTTTTTGGGATCTACCTTTTCTCAAGGGTGGGCGAGGCCGCACTTCCTTTCTCCTCTTTGGGAAGATCCGTGAGACGGCCACGAGATAGGGAATGGTGTAGAGGGGTATCAGATAAAAGAAGATGCAGAGATATGAGAAAAAGCAACAGTGCAAAAGATACGAAAAAATAAATATACATATATATTAAGGGAACGCTCTTATCTTGGTATTAAAAGAGATAAATTCTCAAGTGCAAAAATCTAATCGTTTTTCATGGCAATCAGTTAGGATTAATTTGCCGCCTTGGTATCTGTGCCTAATCCTTATCGTCCTTGAAACCGCAAAGTCAACACCCCGGAAGAAACAAAAACGATACTATCAGGTTACCAACCACTACTCCGGTTTCATTTGTAAATAATTTTTCTAAATTGATAAGATCGCCATTAATGATTTATTTTGTGTCAATCCGATTACGGTATAAATTTTAATCTTTATACTATCCGATTGTATAACAGTAATTTAAATGGAAAAATATGTATGTAACATTGCTTACAATTTTTGCAAATGCGTATCGCACTATTATATCCGCAAATGAAAATTAGCAAGGGTCGTAATATCCCTCTTAGGTAGCCGTCTATTTCCCTTATAGTTCCTATGGGATATCTTGTCCTTTTACACTCTCTCATTAAATGCCAAATGGCCCTTTCTTGTATGTTTATGTCCATACGAAAGACCCATTTTATAAATTATACAAATTGTCCTATGATTCCATGTATTACATAATATTCTAGTAATTCATTCTATTCTCTAGTAATTCATTGGATTTATCAAACAATTATCCATGCCATCAAATAATGTATTGGCATCGGCTGTTAAAGGCGCCTATCGTGACAGCAATAGGAGGCAGTTACGTTACGTTCTGTTTATATTGTTACAGACAGTGGGGTAGGTATAGGTACAGAATCATAAACGTAAAACATTACGCCTATCAATCAGATTGTGCTCTATTACGTTACCGCATATCATGTCCACTTTCAAGTTTTTATTCGCTATGTTATCTTGGTGTTAATTATTGGCAGGATCTTGTAAGGTAAGAACTGGAAATCTGTAATTTACGTTGTCTTACCTAACACTGCAATTTTTTAACGCAAATTCCCAAAATATAGTGGAATTCAGAATGACGTACGAATGGAGTGGCGCTTGAATCTTTTTTTTTTTTTTAATAACTCATGATTTATCTTAAATGTATATTATTTTGAAAATTTGACATTTATTTTTGCTTTGATGACTGTTTTTATTAATTTCTGAATTACATGCTATTATATATTGCATTGCTAACTGTGACTAACTTGTATACTATAAATGTAACTGCTTATGACTGCGATGAAATCTACTAGAATATGTTATATCGTATGCGAAACGTGACTAAGTAGGGTGTCTAATTCATGACTGATTGTAGATTAGACAATCTAGTATTATAATATTCCTGTTCACAACTTAATTTCTTTATCGTAATGATCTTTACTTGAATTTCAAGTGACAATCATTCCATTAAGCTATTATGGTTCTGCATACATTTACTGTTGCACTAGATATAACGATTTCTAGGAATTCAACGCTTCAGCCAATTTACATATTTCGAAGAAAAAGGGTATAAACTGAACTTTTGTACCATTGTTGCTCTTGTAAACTTCTATTTATCGGGTTTGAACTTCATTATTTATACAAATTGGTAGACTAAACAATTTATAATACTTTACACTACAATTTTCCCTGTCGCTAGAATATCTCTTGACTACTTGAACATCATTCAATTTGTTGAGTGTTTCAGACTGAACAGGATACCCTGAAGGTTGGCGTCTGTTTCTGGCTAGAAGAAATGAAAGGATTCTTTCTGTTAAGAAATTTACGAGCATACTGGAGCACTTATATATAATAAGTATAATATACCAGAAATATTTCTTGCTTTAGTTAATCGTTAATTAGTTTATAGTTTATCGTATTAATGATATATTAACCTTCACATTATCGATAAGCATTTCCCATCAGAATAGTTAAGCCTAACTAAAGGTCAGGTAATAAAATTGCAATTATTAGCATAAACATCGTGTTAGTTAGTTTATCTTAAAATAAAAAGTTAATGGTCAAGTGCATATTTTTACTTAAAAATAATATTAATTGTTTCGTTGTAAAGATAAGTTCGATAATACCAATTGTCTTTATCAAAGAGCACTCTGGAATAATATTCTAAAACATTTAGAATAGAAATAAAGAAACTTCATGGTATAATTTGAATTATGTCGTAATCAAGTCACGTAAAAAATACGTATAATAATAACCCTTTGTGTCGGATATAATAAAAAAAGACAAACGTGACTTACGGTATGTATTGGGGTTGAAAAATTGCACGTGCGGTAATCGTGTGAAATAGGCTAGGGTATAGTCGTAAGCCGAATGGGCCAGTGTCACGTCTACAAGAAAACCTGGGGGACCTTAGCAAATAACCCAAAACGGTTATTCCGAAATATCTGTAGCCATACGCGACCGCTCAATGTTTCCATTTCAATTTTCTGCCCCTTCGAGCATAAAAGTGGCGCGATGACGATATTGTGAAAGGGGGTTGAAGAAATGAACGGAACTACGGAGAAAAGGGGTGACTGCCAATGTCCGGAATGTTGCTCTTCTTATATGTATTATTCGAATAGAAACTCTCTTAAAATATTTAATCTTGGTTGAACGTTTTTTTTTTTAAATAACGGAGATCATCATTGCGAATCAACAGTCCATCGGATGAGACTGCCGGGAATATTTTTTTTGGTATAAAAATACAAAAATAGAAAATGTACACAAAATAAACACATCGAATATTTTAAATACAAAGTTTAGAGTTATGAGGTGTTTACGTTACATATACGGCCGAATACGATTTTTATTAAGAAAAAAATTCAATTTTGGATATACGTATTTTAAAGTCTTTAATTATATTAAGTTTTAAGTATTTATACCTTGTCTCGAGGGCCTATGAGTAATAGAGTATTTTGAAAATCTTTTCGAAAGATATTCAGTGCTTGCACCGAGCTGAAATTTATAGGAATAAAAAGCAAAGTTAAATTCAACGGAGGCGTCGGGACGCACTTACGTCAATCTACACGAACCATAATAATAATACGGTGTTGATAAACAAATCCTGGCTGGAGTTCCATGGCTATTTCGCAATCGTGAATTTTCTTGACTTTCTTTTGCAACTATAAATTTACTCGCTCTCGAGGATGCTACTGTAAATTCGCATGGAAGCGGCTTCTCTTGTGCAGCATTAAAAATATATCGACTAGAAGGAGGAGGCGTTAAGAAGCCAAGAGAAACGATAATAAAGGAAAAATTATGATTGCTCGTACCTGTCCTTGTAACTTCATGGCAAAATGTTCCTTGGCGAATTCTTAAACAGTTTATAGTGGGTCCATTCGCTATCAAAATATATTACACGCGATACCGGTTGCACTTCTGTAAAGTATAGGCACTGCAATTGTCACAAGTAACATATATTGCCTATACAGTGTAGATACACGGCTTCATGCCATTTAAATATCGATTGTATTAGAAGTTTATTAGGTTTTTGCAAAGGAAGGCCTCGTCCCATATGACATTTATAGATGGCAATATTTTACTACAATTCACATATGATAAAATGCACCGATCAGAATAAAATTTCGTGAAAACCGACACACCGAACTGTTTCACGCAAAATCGAATTTTGCATCGAAAAATCGGTTGGACTAGAGCAAATTTCTGAAAATACATGGTACAGGTATATTCGAGGAAATACAAAGTAATAATTTACTATACGTTTTTATTTCGTTTGTATATCATAGATATAGCTTATGAGTATAATTCTACATCGAGTTTCGAAAATGGATACATTTACATTCATTGTCAATGGATTATTTTGTCATCATTATCCCGTACGTCTCTCGGCTCTCGTCGTCGTATAATACTAATTTTTAATAGTCAGTAGACATGAGATTTTTTTTACTTCATTACTTTATTACTTAACATGGTAGGTAGGTATTGTAGGACAGCTACGCTCTCTTATAGTTATAGTATTACATTAATTAGGTATCCATGAATTTGCAAGATCCGCATAAAGAACCGTGCGTTTCGCGCGGTCAGTTTACGGCGCGGGCTGCACTCACTGGGCATGTTAATATTAAGTAACGTTAATATTTACACCGAGAATTAGGAAGTAATACACGGTAATATCGATCCATTTAGTAGGTACAGCAAGACAACACATAAGATAACTTCCCGTTGGACAAGAAAGTGCGAATCCTCTTCGTACCGGTTTATTCCGAGTTTACTGCGAATATCGTGAATTATACGACGTGACGCGCTTTCAACTAAATTGCTCAACACCCTCGAAGCTTCTCAGCTAATTGTCAACGGCACAGGAAATGACGAAAGAGTGTAGCCAGATAGCAGGCACGATGCTTTTGAGCATAAAATTAAATTACATCCAACCCCCTTGCATTTTTTTCTATTACAAAAAGTTAAACAATGTATGACCACTTTATTAATTTTTATTAATAAAGCAATCAATAAAAATGACAAGAAGTTTTCGATTTAAAAAATATCGACTGATCAAAGACGTATTGATTGCTCGTGACATTCTTTCAATTTTTGCAAACAAATTTGCGTCATTATTTTTCTGTCTCAGCATCCAAGGTATCGCATCTAAACGCTGTGCACGAGTCATATTTTCTTGTACAGATACATCGGTAAGACGTAGCCGAGACATGAATTTACGGAAAATTAAAAAAAAAAATTATTTAACACTAAAAATAGTTCGCATTTAGTCGCGGGTTCGATTCGTGAATCGTCGCAGTAAGAAACGTCGAATTTTCCAATATCGATCCTGGCTGACTCGAGCGCGCGACTATTTGAAAAGTCGTTGAGCTGCTTTCGATAAAGAAAGACATGGCTTAAAATTCTACTGACGCGTAGAAAACAATTAATAAGCGTATGACAGCCGGGAAACGGAAAAGCGAAGTCATAGTTGCAGATAAGAATGCGGACTATTCACACGCATCGTATATAAAACAGCACGTTCTGGGAGTAAGTTACATATATCATACATATAAGATTTAAAAAAAAGCGGGGAAAGAGCTGCCTATGAAAACGGCACCCAAAGTATAGCTCAAAATTTCGAACTTAAACTTAAGTGCTCGTAGGGACGCATATACGTACGTCTTTCTTTTATACAACGTTGTTCTTGTACAGATAAGGTTACCACGGGGGTGGATTTTTACTAGGGAACTAAGTATATTACAACCAGTCATTTGTGGATGGAGGCCAATGAAGGCTTTTCGCATAGCGCCGAACGAGGCGCTGTCTTACTATGAAAACGAAGTTTTACGTCTTGCAGACTGCTCTTGGATACATTGTGGATGAAAAGCATTGGGGAGAGAAAAGGACGTTGGATAAATGATGGGAAAAGTGCAGGAGAGTTGGGTTGGAGTGATGGTGGGAGAGGGAAGGGGGAGAGGTGGGGGAATAGTCAAATTTAGTAATCAAAAGAAAAAGAGTACAAAGACTTTTGTGTACGAATGTATAAAACGCTATAACATTATTAATAAATGATTAACCGGCTTTCGAAAACGCAATTAAAACAAGAAACATTAAAGATCTGTATACACGAAACAATGAAAAAAAAAGAAACGGTAAGCGATAGTTTCAAAACTAATCTACGTTATCGAGAAAGCGGAAAAAGAACAGAGAAAGAGAGTGAAAGTAAGAAGAAAAACAGACTCGTCAGTACCTCATCTTCGTATTAACAAAAACAAATACGCGCGACAAAAAAACTACGTAAAATAAACAGTTCATAAATAAACAATGTATCTATATGTATAGAAAAAAAAAAATATAACAAATAATTTCAACTTGTTCCTGTTTTCTCCGTGTGACGGATTCGGCTATTTTTTTTGTTTCGTTTTTTTTTCATCCCCTTTAACTTCACTCTAAATATTAAACGTACGCTTCTCCTACGTGAGGATTATCTAATTCGTTTAATTAGTCGTTTAATTATACTTATAGTACATATCGACAGCTACGCAATCACACTCTCTCACGCGTTTAATTAAATCTTAAGCTAATCTTAATCGCACGCGTATACACGCGCTTCATACTGCAGTCACTCGTTTTTTTTTTTTTTTTTTTTTTTTCGGTAAATTCACTTACCAATTGCTTGAGCCACAGAATATAGCGATTTTTCTTAATGTTCTTATCCACCCTATATTCGTCTTCTACCACCCTAGTACATTAATCATTACGCACTTCCTCTATCCTCCACTTCGCTTTCCCACCATACTTCATATAATTCGGATACGAGAAGTCTTCGCTATGCGCCTCATACGACGACACCCCTTCTGCGCGCATTATAACCTGTTCATCATAATATCGTTATTCCTCGTGCAGACGGGTTCAGTGTATTTCGGCGGGCAAAGTTGTACTCAACTAACGTATTCGTTACATTACTTAAACGTTACGTACTAGCGCAATTATATAATACAATTATAATATTGGTAGGTTTTACAGTGAATAAGGTTAGATTAGTTTAGGCTAGGTAAGTTGGGTAAGGAAAATGGAAGTGGATGATTTTAAAGGAGCAGGTAACAAGGGCGAGAAGGGGAGAGGGGGCGGAAGGTTGGAACTTTTCTAGGTTCAAGGTCTTTTATGACAAAGAGAAATATTATGAACGTTACATGATATGATTACGCGTCGCTACGATCTTTTTTTTCCTCATTAATAATAATTATTAGAATGCCAAACGTTCTTTAAAGATAAGCCGTGTAAAAAAGCATAAGAGATACGGACGGCGCCTGCGCATGCTTTTACTAATTTTCCATTTTTCTTTCTTCCTCGTTTATCTTACTCCTTTTACTCGTTCTTTTGACATGTATTTTTTTACTTTTGTGATTTTTCCTTGAAAGGTGTTTCTTTTGTTTTCTCATATCAAAGATACGATCCCTGACTTATTTTATGGATAATTGCGTTGAGAAAACATTAAGTCCTTCCCCCCCCCCCCCCTCCTGCCGCCACGCCCTTAACAAATAATTCCAAAAATACAATTGCGTCAATGGAAACTCAAAGTATTTGCACTTTTCTGTGATTTCTTCTTGGAGAGAATGTCTGAGAATATGTGTATTTATGTAGTCGAAAATCAATATTTTGTATTGTACTAATATGCTTTTGCAAAGAAAATGGCACGTGTGTGAAATTTATTGTAATAGGACTGACAACATAAAATAAAAAAATGATATTGTATACCAATAATCTTGAAAGTTATTAATAATCTCACACATACTGTACGTAATAAATTAAGTCTAAGTAAAATGAAACCGCACATTTTTTAATTAAACAAAAAATTTTCACGAATCCCAGCGAAGTTCTAATCAATCAAATCCTACGTGCAGTTACCATTGAAGCAATTGGTTTAGAAAATTTCTCTTGTATATGACTTTTGAAAGATAAAATAAAGTGGGATCAGAATTGCGTATCATTAGTTAATTAAGTAATGAATTATCTACGCGATTATCAATATCTGGTATGGATACATGTTCATAAGTAGATCTATGTACTAGCAAGGACAGGCGACCGTACTCGACTCTATATTTTCATATTATTTTTTTTTTTCACTATTAAATACTAATCTTAAGTAAAAAATTAACACCACGGAAAATATCGTCCTCTGTACAAAAATGTTTTAATGAATTTATTAGCAAACTTTACGTATCTAATCGTTCGGACGTTTATCGGGCGCCGCCACTGCAGTACTACCGCGCGTCACTATAATTAACGACATAACATCAAACGTAACTAGCAATAATAGATCATAATAGATATTATAAAGCTTTCTACAAATGCACAATTTCACCAGGACTTTAACCCATCGTAACATCCTCTCTTTTCCTCACACTACGTTTTCCATTTGACCTCTTCCTCATTCTCTCTTACTATTTTGCCGTATACTTGTGCCAGGGTGGGTTCAGGCCGTGATCACACTCTTTGACGCTTTTTTAAAACATATTTTCAAAAAATTCAGGAATTCAATCTCCATACACATAGGTACGAAATGCAACAACTGATAAGATGAAGAAGAGAAACCGATATAGATATACGTACTTATTACATATTATATAGCGTACATTCGAGGAGTTTAACGTTTACGTTCAAACGGCATCGAGTCGGATTTTACTTTGATGTCATCCCTGTCTAACACGCTGTATTCCCATTTATTCCCTTTTTTTCCCTTCTTTATTCTCTATCGTATATGTTATTAACCGCCGTGCCGTGTTCCTTTAATATTTTCTCTCGCTTAACCTTTTTTTTCCCCCTTAAGGATTAATCACTATTTTACGTACCTTTACGGTATGTACCTCGCGCTATATAAAGTACGTGAGTATATTGTGCGGTCTTGCACGCGCAGCTTCTTAATTACGTACGGATATTATTCGTAATAATATTCAATTAGCAATAGAGTAGTATCTTTTACGTTTACCTATGCCTTTGCCTTGAGTCGTCGGACGTCTATTAGAGCTGCTCTCGTCGCGATACGCATTATTAATTTAAACTTTTACGTACATCTTATACGTAGTACGTAATTATCACTCCTTCTAACTTAAACTTCCTTTACGAGGTGTCTAATGTATTTAATTTTTTCATTTTTTCCTCTTCTTCTTCTTCTTCGTCCTTATCGGAGCAGGATACAACAAATGGTTTCTTTTGTTCATATATAATAATATTCTTATCATTTTTAATAATAATATAATATATATATTTATATATGTACCCTATGCTTTACGTCGTAATAGTACTACGTGAATCCCCACCCTAAAAAAAAAAGCGAATCCTCATCTTTTGCGATTGTCGCAACTGTCATTCGCCATTGTTAATATTTAAACGCGAATTAACACGAGGATTTGGATGGGACGTCGCGCGAATTGAAAATAAAAAAATTAATTTATATAATTCGAAACATTTTTTTTTCTTCTCGTGCTTATCTGTACGTCCCCGTGCATGTTTACAAGACTAAGTAAGTAATACCAACAATAGACTCTATATTTATACGGAAATGTCTACCCTGACACCAAATTACGTATTTAATGTACTAAGAGTGAGATACTCGTCCGGTGAGTGTGCAATGCGTTCACGTTACATTTTCCATGTGTCACTGTAACGGGTGTCGCTTGCATTATAAATTGCATAAATATTGTTTGCCTCTTATTTTCGTGTCGCTGCGTATATAACTTCTGTACAAAGAACAAAATGAAATATGGGAAAGTAGATAAACGCTGGTGTCGTTAATCAACAATAACAGTACGTTGCGTGGCAGACGAAGTGGCGTGAGCACTGGCGAAAAGTTTACTAGAAGAAATGGAGGGAAATAGTAAAGAATAGTGATTAACGTAGAAGGGATACTCGAGATGGCGTAATGAAGCATAGTATACGAAGGGATATGGGAAGTCGGGAGATCGCAGAACGTTAGATTAAATAAAAACTATAACGTTGTAACTTGAACACAATAAAACTCTCGATAATATTACACAAAATATAACATGGCCGATGCGGAGCTGAAAACGAACCACTCATTGTCATTGAATAATCGTGGGTATATTTGTCAGGCTTGATTTTGGAGGGACTTTTATATAATACGAATCGATGATCTCACATATCTTAATCATTCCCCATCATTATCTCGTTATGCAGCTTGGGCGCCATTGCTATATACGTTCACTTTAACCGTGTCGCCGTTTAATGAGATCTTCGCAGACTGTAAGGCATATTGAGATTGACATCGGATCGATCAATTTGAAAACCGATTAACTTTTTTACTTTACAATCATCATTACTGTTAATCGGCCCCTTTTTTTTTTTCGTCGAGACTAATAATAACCTACTCGACCTCTCCAGCGCAGAAGAACCGTGCAATTTTTTTCTTGCCTCGATGCAGATATATTTCCGTGTACTCTTGCACTTTTCTAGAAAAAATCTTTTTCCCTTTCTAGTTCACCATATGCACACCACAATCTCTCATGCGCGACACATCCCAATAGAATCTGGGAGGACGAACTTAAAAAGATCGTCACTGTAGTTCACGAAAGACACCATATATATATAAAATAAACTGGCAGCGTTTATGTAGGTACACGCAAAAAAAATGCACTAGCTCCAATCGAGCGATCCGTAGAATCATTAAATGCTCTCATGTCATTATCCCTGTCGAACAGGAACCAGCCTGTAAATCCTCGTCCCACGAGGTCTTCAAGATGATCATGCTGTCTTGTAGTAACCGCTATTATGCTTCACGTGGAGACTATCAGTAAAACAATCCACTATCGCGTGGAAGAACTGAGGTCTTCTTGCAGCATAGACTGTGGGCGACATCTAGCAGCGCAGTCAAGCAACACACGAAGATGGGTTCCAGGATCGTTTTCCCAGAGAACGAAGAATTCAATCGAGCTCGTATATCCTTGTGACGTCGTTGTTATATGGAATCGTCGAACCGTTAACGCTATGACAATTTCGTAAATCGTCATGCGTGTACAGTATATATATATATATATATGTATATATACATATATAGCACGGCCCTACGTAGCATCAGGATGGCTCGTTGTTGCTTCCGATTTACAAAATACATTCTAGGAATCAGTCAGGCGAGGACCACGAAGATGAAGTCGGCATCCTCGGGCCGGCCAGGTAAGTACGTAGTTGAGGGTGTGCTTCGCTTATGCGCGTCTACTATGTCCTATTAAAGAAGAGAGAACTCAGCAAGGTATCCTATGTGGGTACCTTACTGACGGCTTTGAGAAGATCGCTCTGTGCTTTGTCGAGACCACTGACGTGATGCTGCTGATGCTGCAGTGCGCTTTGCTGCTCCTGCTGCATCTTTGCTTGCTTCTCCGCTTGCTGCTTCTTCATCATATCCTGCTCCTCGCGCTCTCGCCGGGCTTGCTCATTGATCTCCTTCACTGCCCTCAGCTCCTTCTTCAGTTTCATCCGTCGATTTTGGAACCAGATTTTTATCTGTCGTTCCGTCAGGCACAGGGCGTGCGCGATTTCTATTCGTCGTCGTCTCGTTAAGTAGTGGTTGAAGTGAAACTCCTTTTCCAACTCCAGGGTCTGGAAACGTGTGTAAGTTTGTCGGCCTCTGCGTCTTGGGCAGCCGTTTGGACCTGGAAAAAAAAGACAATTTATTTAATACATAATTCGAAACTCTCTTCTCATTGAGGAATTTATATGTTCCATCGAATTTGAAATGCCGTCGAAGACAATAATACTTGAAAATTTTGAAGTATTGCATACTGCCTTTTCTTTAACAGTACTTTCTTACGGAATCATGCCTAGACAGGATTGCGCAATGTTTGCCCTTTTCTAAAATGGCTGACCACCCTTTTCGACGAGTCACAAATCCAAACTCTCTCCAGCTCTTTCTCCGCTTTCACTTGGACAAAAGAGTAATTCCGGATGAACAGTTTATTGCAGGGGTTGAGAGTGGCTGGGAAGGTAAAGAAAAAAACACGAGGGAGAATAAAAAAAGAAAGTTGCCTTAGAACGTCTCGGAAAAAGTTATCCTTTTTTCTGAATGAACCCTTTTTCAAAATGCTCGAGCCGCCCTGACTTTCTCTCGGCAAGTCAGAGTCGTAAACGCATTCTCGAATCTTTTTTTATGGTGTTTAGGTACCTATCGAAATGCCATCGAGTAATGAGGTAATATTCAACACCAGGTAGATTTCCAGTTCCTGTAGAACCTCGGCGACAGTCGCAATTCCACCTTTTTTTTTCTCGAGCCTCTCCTTTACAGTAATACCCAGAGTAGAATAGTTGCACGAGTACCATTACAATTTTGCTCTTTAAGTTACAATTTTTTGACTCTTCGAATGGACATTATTGAGGTAAATAACAATTTTCTTTAAAACTTCCATAGCCATGAAAGGCTAATTATCCAGAACTTACGTTCTTTCAATTTACAACTATACCCACTCAAAGCCCCAGAGCCGACATTCACCAGTGAAAACGTGTGTATTTTAATTAGGCTTATTGCAACTTCAAGGAGCCGGTTTCTGCATGTAGTTTTTTACACAACAATAAGTATTCAAGATTCTTGTACTCCCTTCAAGAAAAAATGAAAAGATCTACAATCAGCTAGGTATTATTCATACGAGTATGTTATGTATTAATTTTCACCGTGAAAGTTAACCATTATTCCTATATGTAATTTTGCAGTAACACTATTATCCAAGAAAATTGCTAGTACAAAATATAGAAAAAATGCCTGTACCGATAACCTCTCAATCGTATGAAAAAATAGAAATCCGTAACTAAATCTATCGTTACTGTCACGATGTTGCAATTTCAAATTGCCACACTTAAGAGAATCCATGTTAGAGCTTCGCCATGTCCATAAGGGAAACATTTTTGACTCGTAAACCACAAAAAACCGGTTGGGCTCTCTGAGTACGAACTGGTCTGGATAATGGCATCTTTCGCGCGACAGCATTAGTGTGTCCATATTCCCATACCGGTAAAACAAACGATAGCTACCGACTATTTAAAAGATAGTATAATCCGATACTGGAAGTGGGCTTAAAATGATTTGCTCCGATCATAAACACAGTTCTATCGAGTGTTGAAAGCTGACGTACAATCAGTTCGTATAACATCTTATTTTTCAATGAAGGGTACGCATTGCATCTTTCGATTATGATAATTTCTTAACAGTTCCAGAAAAAGAATGTATTAAAAAGTGAAATTTATTAAAGGCCAGTCATTCTGATCGTAAACAATTAAAACGACTAGGAATAACGAATTTATCCTAGAGCAATGAATTTCGTAAGCAAACTATATAAAGCGACACACTGGCGACCTTATGACTTGCATACAATTTATTATTTTTTCTTAACCACTTAACCGAAAATCACGTCAGTGTAAGTTGAAAGTCACACAGAAACTTGAAACTCATCCTATGCAAATAATTCGGTAAAAAATTTAAAAAATTAAACGAGCTAATAAATACATAACCAACTAGTAACTAGACCCTACGATAGGCGTCTTTTAATTAACACAAGAATGAATGAGCCAATTAACGTTGTCGGTATGTACATAATATCATTAGGATATCAGAGATGTTTTTTTTTTACATAGTTCTCCATAGTAGCGTGACGCTATGCGACATGCGATATAAAACACACAATGTTTCGTGATTTTAATTCTTATTCGCGTTACTCCATTTGGTGTTAAGTATTCAGTAAAATCATAAAACGTCACGTACAAGGACTTATTTCTTTAGGTCAATCACGATTTGGATTCTGAAATCCGCGAACCCTGGTGTTCAACGGTATTAACCACGTAGCGTTGAGAATCGTAGAGAAAATTCCAAGGAATGCAGAGAATGCTGATATTGAATTCAACATGGCCGTTCTCGGCAGTGCGGTCCGTCGGACGAGTGCGAGTCGTAGGACCGCCACGTAGCAGTAGATGGGGTATGTTCTGAGCGTACAGGGGTGGATGCTAAAGTCTAAAGGGTGGGCCATAGGTTACCTAGGCAACAGGAGGGGAAACCATTTCATCCTGCTGACGGCATATAACAGGGGTGAGTTGGAAAACGTCTCCTCCTCTCTCACCCTTTTCCGACTCATCCTCTCTCACTCTTATTCACCGTTGCCGTATGTCTCTCTCAGTCTCACTCTCTCACCGTTTCTTCTTTACTCTACCTTCCTCGTTTGGCCACCACAGCCAGCTTGCGCGTTCTCTTCTTTCTTTGTTAGTTGCCTACCGCCAAGAAGAAATTGGGCCTCCTGATTGCACCCACTCCGAGGCTCATAAATATCCGCGAATATCGTGCTGCACTGGCGTGGGACAATGTCGAGAGAAAAATTTTTACTGAAATTAGCCTAATGTGAGATTTACGCCGTTGTCACCCTTCATACTTCTTGGAACTCTTATTGTATAACATGGTCCAAGCTGTAGTGAAACTTAGGATATATAGGTGTAGTGTACTATCGCGATATACGGTATGTGCAAAAGTATCTCAAAGGGCTCTGCTTCTATTGCCAAATGAAAGATTTACTTCGGTCCCTATACCCATGTTTGATATTTCTTCAATGCACTGTATCTTTTTTTTATTTCTTTTCCTTTCTTCACGAATTTCCAGAGGGTTATGACTTTTTACGTTATATACCTTCTCTGGCTTTTGAATTTATGTTGCATATTTTGTCCTCCATGGTCTGTGAATGCGTATAAAACACGTTGCTATAAAAATTGCTGAAATATCATATGTGAAATGTATATCCCATTATAATAATATTTATGATTTTACTGATTCGTGAGCGATATAATGAAAATTTCAAAAATAAAATTAAAAACAATATTATATAATGAATTTAACGTTCCAAAAAAACGAAAATCGTGTACTTTACTGAACCATACGCTGTATGAAGTAAACAATTCACACTTGGAATCTTAAATTTTTAAAAAGACAAGACCTGTTTAGTAGCCATGAGAAGGAGTCAAGGAGGTCCTAGAGAGAGCTTCCTCTTGCAATCTTAATATTTACATTCTACGTAACACACCACTTGGCTTCCACTACAAATTAGTTAGACCTACCCAACCTAATTGATCTCGTAAATTTAACTCTGCAACTATATCCACACTTTGAATCCCTCTCCACGAATTTACACATTATCATTATAGATTATAAAATTAGTCTGGACAGCCAAAGTTCATTTGTCTATATAAAAATATCTCAAATACTATTTTAGCCTGTATACATATATATAGATTATAACCAAGAATTTCACCAAGAAAAATAGTTAACCAAAAGGTAAACACATTTGGTCACGTAGGAATTACGAATGACAAGAATCAGTCCAAGACAGATGTTTGAGGAGCTGTCATGGCCCTGGTAGGAGTAGCATGTACCGTGGCACAGAGAGTAGCGGGCTGCGCCTAATTGCGGCCATATATTAAGTTTAATATCTGCTTTTGGTTCTCGTACGCGGACAGGGGTTGCGAAGGCGCGGATATTGGGGAAGTTTGCTCCACTGCGTGCCTCTCTTGCGGAACCACCCCTTCTCTACAACCCATCCAGGGTTAGCTTGAGTTCCCTTGACTGCCTGGCTAGCAACGCTAGGTAGACCTCTTCTCTTCGTTCGTTTCAGCCACCTCATCCTCTATAATCATCCCTTCTTCCATCGTCTGCTAGCTAGTCCTCCTTCCTTTCTGGCTGGCAGCTAGGTGGCCCGGGCCAAGATATCTAGAGCAGCAATAAATCGCCTCGCAACGGTTAACGTCAGAGTCAGCGTGCCTATCTCACCCCTGACTTCAGCTACCTCGAGACATAAAGCCACTCTCGACACCGCATTGAAAACAGCTTTCTGCGACCATTTCGTAGAGTACAGTCTTATGGGGAAGTTCGATCGACGACAAACTTGTCTATATACTTATTTATATTGCCAGTTTACTGTTCTTACGCGTATATTCACAGTTCTGGATATCGTCCTATTCTTAGCCCAAATATACTATCAATGGAATAAACGTGACATACATTAGGAATAAAGGCAATGTAATCTTGATTATATCTAGCATTATTTTTATTTTTTTTAAATGATAAAATTTGTTTTTTTTTTTTAATATTTCTAGTTAATGCACTCGTGTTTTCTTTTAATCAATCGAAAGTTTTTGATAGTGCACATATGGATACTTGTATATTTTAAAGATAACATGTGACGTATTGCTAATTGGCACTATGTAGTAGTAATGGAGGAATTAGCAAGTTTTCAAAAATATCGCATCAATCAGGATGACTTTAAATGGTACTGAAATACCTATTAAAATCCGATCCAAGCGAAAACTCTCTCTTTCTTTGATAGTGACAGCTTCGAAATCACATAGCAGATCGTAAAATGTCTCTACCACAGCAGATACTGCTTGATGACAAATTGAAGAGTCTGATCCGGAAAAGTGGATCGAACAGTCGTTTATTCGTTTAGACAAATTGGAATCCTCCAAGGACAACATATCGTAATAATGGTAACGGGTCTTACTGGCTGTAAATCTCATGTAGCGCGTAAATGTCAACCACGTGCTTTAGACTTGCCATCCAATTTCAACTTCCTCAGCGTGCGAGATGCTCACTAAAACAATAACGCGATTTTAACGACCGTTTAGGCCTCTGCAATCGTTTACATTGACGTTTTATCGG